>CATIWR010015384.1:0-37729 GCA_949677035.1 Omphalea diandra | reverse complement strand
AAGATATTGAAAAAATCTTGGAAATCTTAGATGTCAAGTGTCAAATCTTGATTGGTGCATAGTTTGGTCTTGATTTGCCTTAGACAAGCTTTGGAACATGCTTTGGGAAATGTCTTGGAACTTTATCCATTTGTATTTTGTTCATACTAGTTTGAGTTTACACTTATCCTAACATGAAAATTTGAACTTTACACTAATTTATTGGAGTTGTTAACAGGGCCCATAAAAAGTATCCACAACTAAAAGTGAGCTCAAATGGGCCTTTTTTTGGGATTGACAATGATCTACTAAATTCATCCACTGAAAAGTCTAATATTCAACTTTGACTTTGACTTTGACCATGTGTCATTCATGAATCCATTGGGCCTATTGGATTTGTTTGCATCACTGCATTTGCTTGTTTTGATTTTTATCTCCTATTTTCATGTTCCTCGATCTGCAAATGTGGTCGGACATCATTTAGCAAAATGGGCTTCTTCTCTCAACAAAGAATTTGTGTTGCTTGAGGAAGTTCCTAGCTCTATTGCATATTTGGTAGTTCAAGACTTTGTTATTGCTCAATGAAATTATCTTAGCCATCTTATAAAAAAAAAAAAAAGTTAGAATAAATAGTAATTTTGAATTTCATTTTTATTAATTTTGAAAATGCAGAGTTCACTCGTGTCACTGTGTTAAAAAAAAATTAATAATAATCTGATTCAGATACTACATTATTAAAATAAATTGAGTTAATTCATTTATTATCAAAGTGTGAAATAGAGCATAATTCAAGATATTTAAATATCATAAAATATACTACAGTGATAATTTTAAAAGGGCTAATATATATATATATATATATATATAATGTAATTTTTTTATCATGTGTCAAGTAATTATATTATTTCTTTATATTTTTTAAAATCATCACATTATTTTTAAAAATTTAATAGACTTAAAAATCAACCTAAATTAAAAGAATTCTAATATAATATAAATTTTATATGTAATAGATTAATATTTTATAGTAGGAAGAGAATAATAATTTATAGTCAAGTAAAAAAATTATTTTATAATCAATTACTAATTATTAAATTTTAATATAATATAACATAAATTTCATATTAGAATTATAATAAAAACATATGATTACAATATGTACAAAACGTGAATTTTTAGCTAGTTTTGCTAAAAATAATTTAATTATATATAGTTTTTCTTTGTAGCAATGACAATAAGGCAAAGCGTTGAGCTATCTCCTATGCCCTGCTCTTCTGATAGGGGGAAGGGGGAATGTTCCTCTATTTCCATTTCTATGGGGATTCTTTGCCCCATCGTGATTCCTCAAAAAGCAAAATTTTAAATTTTTTATTATTTTTAAATTATTTTTTAAAAAATATAATTTATTAAATTTAAAGTAAAAATATTTTATGCTATAAATAAATAACTGTATATAAATTTATAATTATACATATAAAATATTTATATATATTTAATAAATATAAAAACTTATAAAATATATTTAATTTTTTGGATTGGTAGAGGCATAAATCACTTTGATCGAACTTGAATGGACATATAGTTTGATGCTGCAACTCTTGACTCGGTTAATGAGGTGGCTCTTCATCATTCTAGTCTACCTTCAATATCGGAGTACTTTGTATCATTCATTTCGGTGTGATTGATATTTGTTCAAAATTTTCGTCTTTCTTGAGATTAAATTCATTTCATTTATCTTCTTACATACTTGTAGTGTGGAAAGTAGATGGAGTGAGAAAGCAAAAAAGAAGAGAGCTAACTAGACTCTTATGGAGATCCATTTCGAGGTCTTCATAGGGCTAGCCGGGTAGGGATGCAATCTCGTCCTTACTCCATAGGGAGAGAAAAGATGAAATTTTTAACCCATTAGGGTGAATCGTTGCAAAAAACAGAAAATCTCTACTCTATTGTCATCTATATTTCTTTATAGTTAAGATTATTTAGTAGCTTTTTTTATTTTTATATAATTATCTTAAACAAAAAAAAAAAACACACGCATACATAGAGTAGTACTATATAGGATGGTCATGGTTTAGATTTGTAGATTAGTTTGGTTCATAACTGTGGATAATGAAAAACAGATCAATTGTATATTTATGAATCTAATAGATGAAATCCTAATGAACGAAAAATCATATTTATCTCATTTGAAATTCTGCCATCCAAACACATACTTTAAATTTGATAGGTCCATAGCAACATTTGCAAGGGTCGGAGTTCGGATCCTTCATAAATCTGGTAAAGCTTTTGGGTTGGCTTGGAACCTTGTTTGACTGGAAGCAAATGAGCGACAGGTGGTTAAGGCCGCTTTGGGAGAATTTTATTCGGCTCTTACACTATTGTTGCTTAACCAATCAAATCCAAAATTAGGTTTTTTACCGAATTAGGTTTATTTTTTGAATTTTCAAATTCAATTTTATCTTTATTTGAAAATTGTAAAATAATAAAATAGATAAAAATGAAAAATTCATACTATCTTACATCATCAAAGATCAATATAAAAATATAATTCAATGAGTTATCTATTGATAGCGAAAAAAAAAAATCACAATTTCTTTCTAGTTTCTTGAAAAATAAAAAAGTAGTTTGACATCGATCAGACTCCTAAACCATCACATTATTTTACTAAAAGTTTATCCATGAAATTCTGTAATCCAAGATTGCAAGAATTGAAATTAATTGCTACTAATCATTTATTTAATTATCTTCACATGCGAGTTTTTTATTACCGGTAATAATATGGATTTTTCATTTCAATATTTGTCAGAGGTAAAATTTAATTTTGCATTTGATTAGTTATGCAACAAAAATGTAAGGGTAAAGGAACATTTCCAATGATTGCAAGCATTGAAAGGTCAAATATACTAAAGCCATAAATACACAATGGCGTTCCTGAATGGTAAAGTCTTCGGCTCCTTTTCAAGGCAGCATTGAAGATTCCACATTAGAACAAGGAAAAATGTCGTCACAAGAGATCCCATTCACTATGGCCAAGGAGTCATCCAAATACAATAGCAACAGTACCATAACCACACGAGAATTGTTTGTTATGTCAAAATCGTTTATAGCATGGATTTTCATGTCATCATAGCTCATCTTTACTTCCAACAGCTTCTCCCATTAGTTCTTCAAGAGAGAACTCATCCTCTTCAAGTATCTCTCCATCTTTCCCATCCCATGGCTCAGTCTTCACTATTTCTGGAGTAACCTCTAGAGACAAATTTCCCTTTCCACCACGCCCAGCTTCTTTGACAAACTCTCTGGAAAACCAGAATAACTCTGTTTAGACCTTGCCCATTTGGGAGAAAATAGCCAAGATAGGCAAGAAATATGATACTTACATAATATGTTCAGGCTCGAATGCACTTTTAAGTGGGGCATAGGCTCCTTTCTTCACATTCAAGGCTACTAAAGCTGGATACCCATATCCACCAACACCTACATGCTTCTCAAGATCTGGCTGCTTACCTGCAGCTGCCCAGACATAGCTGCAGAAATCAAAAGTGCAATCAGTAAGTTACCAGTATTCTGTAACATGGTTTGTTTCGCTAAACATGTACAACCAACAGTATCAAAACTTTAAAAACTTCAAGAATGAGTTCAGAAAAAACACGTGCAAGTGCTGGATTCTGAACACACACATACAGAAAGCTCAGTTGAAACAGATTTATAAGTAAAGAGCTGTAATCTGCTTGCCTATAAGGACTCCTCTTGAACTTCTCAGCAACTGATAACAACTGCTCAATGTACTTGTTCCTTCCTTCTGCCTTGGAATCCAAAATATCAGGTAAGAAAGCAACAAAACAGATGGCAGCTGAACCACACTTCCCTTCCATCACATCCTGCTCATTAACAATAATAGCTTATTCCATAAATGACATGCTTGACAAAAATTGAGCTTTTGTTAGAGATATAAGAGACTTACAGGGCCAGTCAGCTCAGTCACTTCAGGAGGTGCAACATTGGTTTCAAGCTGCTCCAAAGCAAATGATTCAATTGCTGACGCAGTTCTGGCACCTTCATAAGGAATTGGAGTATCTTTATCAGCACCAAACACCAAGATGGTGGGAAATCCTTGAACATTGAACCTGCTCATCAGAGACTGATAGCCCCACACAATTACAACCACATCATTTGACAAAATTTTTCAAGTGTAGAATAATAAGTATGTATAACTACATCTACACCTATCCTTTTTAATGAAAAGCATTATCTCAAGAAACATATACTAAAAATCTGGAATAAACAAGAGAAGAATAGTGGAACCATAATTATCAAATGAATAATGTACATATTGTATGACAAAGTGCCATATGTGTTCCCAACCAGAGTTGGGCAAATCGAGGTGGACAGTGGACATATTCAACTCAATAAGGAATTGCTGAGTAGAACTGGAGCTCACTCCAGTCCTATCACATTTAAATGTCCCCACGCCATGTGGTGCCATCAGTTTACCATACTGTGAGGCAATTAGAGTGAACTCTTGTATATCAATAACTCACATAATTTAGCATTCCATAAAATAGAGGATGCACAATATGTCTAAAAAGCTTTTAATCCAACTACTCGTCAACCTGATAAGGTAAAAGGGTGAAATCTAATAGCAAACAGAACAATCTCTCATACAACCAAAACCTAGCATTCTGAACTAAAAGAAAGAGAGAGGACCAAAAGATTTTTAATTACTCTGGAACTGTTTGTATTAAAATTATGATGAAACAAAGAGAATTGAATGATGTAGTTACATTTAAAAAAAAAAAAAAAACTGAAGCTACAATACCTTCTCAGCATCACAGTCAACATGACCCAACTTCACCTTCCCCTTCAAGTTATTAGCAGCCTTCTTCCACTCAGGAGCCAACTTTTTACAATGTCCACACCTTGAAAAGTATAGTATGAATAATTTTATCAACAAATTTGCAAAATAAATGTCTAAAGAAGAATAGCATGAATCATCCACTGTCAAGTGACAATGCAATGATTAAACACTAGATTTTTCAATTTATAGCATTCAACCAACCACAAACCTTGATATAAAATGCCACATGAAATAGACATTATGAATTCTATTGCATAAAGATAATTATTCAAACTCAGAATCATCAACATGGTGATTGGACAACAATGCAAATGCCAAGAGATGCTTCAGGACTTACCACCATTCTTCAAGAATCAAAATGAGTATTACCAAGTCCAAATTTGTTGATTTGGATCAGGGTTCTCCGACTTCATCAAAAGATATATATATTTTTTTAATCAAATTTGAACTTTCATACTTATATATATATATATATATATATACACCCCAGAAAAAGAAAACATGACGAGCTTTAGCATTCTAGGGAAGATTATTATAGGACCTTCCAAGAACATACTCACCAAGGTGCAAAGAACTCCACAATCCAAAGTTCTTTACTTTTAACCACCAACTCATCAAAATTGCGGGAGTTCAATTCAACTGATGCACTAGGTTCAGATTTCTCACTAGATCCTCCAGCTGATTTTCCATTCAGGCGCTCCTTCAAAAGACCCTTTATCTGTTTGAAAATAGAATGGAGATACCATAATAATGAGAAACAGTATCTGGATAGTTTTCATGCATCAACTAATAAACAATAACAAACCTGTTGCAGTGCAAATTCGGCAATAGGTTTGACCTCCCTAGCTCCTTGATAATCTACTGGAGGCTTACCAGCTGCAAACACCTTTATGGTTGGGAAACCCCTAATACCATATTCCTACACAACAATCAAACCGCTCTCATCAGAAGAACAATATGCAGAAGTAAAACACAATAAAACAACAAAGTTCAGATTACCCAGAATCCATGTCAACACAGACTAGCTCTGATACATCATGCAGAAAGTATGACTCCGTGCAAACCAAGTGATAAGGACAAGGGATTCAATTTAGATTTCTTAGTGATGGAAAAGAAACGAACTACAGTAGAAAAAGCATGAAATCAGATAACAAGAACATAAAGCAATTATTCTCAACTGTTACTGCTTTTGAAGCAAAATTGTTTACACATAATCGCATTTGGACTCACAATACAAATAGGTAACATGAACTCAGGTTCTCTAAACAAGACAAATCACAGTATGCAACACAGACCAATTGCACAGAATTTTCGGTGAGCCCACAAAAAAACCATTCAGAGGTTATTCACAGAAATAACTTCACTAACAAAACTAGAATAGCCAAATTAATGATTCTCAGACAAATTGATTTCGAATAACTCCCCGCACCAAGGAAGTTATCCTATATGCGAAAAGCACAAAACAAGGAGTGCATGTGTGTGCATGAGAGAAAAATCCAATATAGAAGAAGAAGACAATTTTCTGCAATAGAAAGAGAGAGATTTAGGATATGAAAAAGGGAGATTTTCTGCTGTGACTATCTCTATTAATCAGTAACTCAAGCCTCTCATTTTGATTTATATCTGTGGTGCTACAACAAGTAAGCCTTGTTATTGTTTACTAAATTCTTATATATATATATATATATGTCACTGTTCTTGGAATAGTGATACCATGATTCCTTTATTATTTTTTAACTCAATTTCTTTTATTTTTAAATATATAACAAGATGACTAATATACAATTGTTATCTTTTTTTTTTTTTTTTTTACCATACTATTATTGTTGTTTACCTAAATGCATCATATTTTATCAATAATATTATTTATACTTTTAATGAGATAACATAAAGTACATTTCAGGGTTGAAAAAAAAAAGATTATACTAGATTATAGTTTGACTTTTTATTAATTATTGGTATCCTATAAATAGTAAATTTTAGATTTTAAGAATTAGGAAGTCAATATTAGTGATATTTAAATATCAATCATAATAATTCATCATGAGTTATTGTTATTATTATTTAGGAGTTGTAAAAAATTCCTTAAAGTTTAGAATAAAATCTATCATTGCTTTCTAGAAAAAAAATTTGTTAATTTTGAAATTTTTAAAAATTCAAGAAACAATCACAAGAAGAATAGAAATTAGTAAATTTTATTTGAAACAAAAATTATACTAAATTACACTTTTATTAATAAATTGCAGCCCATAAATAATAAATTTTAAAATCTAAGACTTAGATTGTCAATATAAGTCATCTTTAAATATCAATTGCAACACTTTATCATGGATAAATTTCACTTAAAATTATATTCTTATTATTAAGTTTTAATATAGTAAACATTTTCAATTTGTATATAATATCATTTATTTTTAGTTTTGTTTTTCAATATAGTTAATTATTTCTAAACTTTAACAAAGATTTCTTTTTTGTTATTGATATTGATATGATAATTCCATAATTTATTAAATTAGAGAATAAAATTTACTTGGTTAATTCCATAATTTATTAAATTAGAGAATAAAATTTACTTGGTTACTGAATGAAAAAATTTACTAGATAAAATTTACTTGGTTACTGAATGAAAAAATTTACTAGATTATAAAAAAAACATATAACTGGAATTTCACAAAATTTAATAATATTGATTCTATTGTAGTACTTCAAATGAAATTAAATAATTATCCAACATAAATCAAATTATAATGATTAAAAATTACTACAATGAGTAATTGCATTGAATATGAAACTATTGGACGACAATAATATACTTTGAGGAGTGTTTAATATGTTCTGATATTTGCTTAGTAAAAAATACTTCACAGCAATGCGCAGGTATATTGGATTGCTCTTGATGCTATTGCATGATTATAATAGGAGAATATTAACCATGCCATCCAACTCAACTGCTCATTCCATGGCCCCAATCATTCCGTGAGAGAAACCAGTTTGTTCTAAAACTAATGGATGTATGTGATCAACTAATTAACACAATCATCAACATAACTTCTATATTCCCAAACAAATTGTTATCTTTTGAGTTCTAATTGACTTTCAAAATAAAATTTTTGACATTTATTTATAACAGCAATTTCAATATACAATCCACCAATCGCAGAAAGACAGACAGTCATGAAACCTGAGCAAGTGACTGATGTGCATCAGCATCAAGGGCAGCCACAGTTGCAACACCTTTCAATACAGTAGCTGCCTTCTCCCATGTGGGTGTGAAAGCTTTACAGTGCCCACACCAAGGTGCAAAGAACTCCACCAAAACCACTCCATTTGAGTTCAAAACCTGCCAACATTCAACCATCACAATCCATAACCATCTTCTCAAATAGGTCCATTAATTTCCTAAAATTACATATCCAAACGCATAAAAAAAAATCTCAGCATTCACAATAACTATACATCTATGCAATCATCTTCCATCGATAAAAAATTGGCCAGATTTAGAAATCATTTTTTCATTACTGGTGATCTAATGGACAGAAAACCAATTTTCTCCAACTAAGCATTGCAAGAATCATTATTTCCTCTAATTCATCATTATATCTTCATACAATAACAATAAGCTCCAAAATTTACAGTTTCTTTTAATTTTCCGCAATGATCTAAGCAGCCAAACAAAACCTTTTTTTTTTTTTTTTACCTTGGACTTGAAGTTGGAGGGGTTTAACTGAACCACAGGAGAAGATGGCCCGTACAATGCGTAGCAGAGATTAGAAGCGAACAGCAAAAACGATAAAGATATTAAGAGTGGTGATCGTAATTGGTTCATTTTCCCTCGCTTTCTCAAGAAAAATCTTCCTTTCTCTAGAAAGTAGAAATCGCAGAGCTGAAACCTTTCTCTCGTGGCAGAGAGAGGAAAAACCCTTTGCCCAGAACGGAGCCACGTGGGCTAGCCAACAGAAGCTTGACACGTCATCTTTCCCTGAATGATCTACTCGAGATCCCAAGTGCGTTAATTAATTACTTGTTTCACCGCTCCTGGGCTGGGCCTGGCTAGCTACGTGACTAAGTCTCCAACGTCCATCCTTTATGCATAGGGATTTGTACAGGAAAATGGACAGGATCGTCTAAATCAGAAGACAGATTAGTAACTTCTAAGTATTCAAAAATACTATCCTATGTTATCAAATGACAATTTTATTTAATTACTAAATAAATCAATACGTGTCTCCAAATATTTAGTATAAGACGCCACTTAAAGAGTCAAGTGATTATAACAAATTTTTTTAAATTCATTTATTTAAAATATAAATTTTTTTATTATTTTTATTAAAATTTTAACTTTAAATAGCCTAATATAGATTAATTAAAAATTAATTCACTTGCGGAAGTATATTGGTATATACTAATTCTAACAATCAACTCTATCCCTTGTGATCATATAGTTGTTCAGGAATTAACTCTCTATGTGTCATGTAATATGTTTATGTAATATAAAATTTTATATTTTTATAATTTTCAATGTTTTATAAAAAATTAATAAAATATAAAACATAAAATTTAACATAAAAATTTTATAATATTATGAATAAATTTAGGACACATTTATCATCTTCAAACTTCAACAACTCATTATATCAAAATAAATAAACGTTTATATGTGATTTATAATATATTTATAAGTAATTATACAATAACTAAAATACAAATTAACAAAAAATAAATCAATAATCAACAAAAAATAAATTTCAAGTTTCAACTACTCATTATATCAAAAGCATATAAATATTTATATGTGATTTATAATATGTTTATAACTAATTTATATAACGATTAAAATATAATTAACAAAAGATAAAATAGTAATCAACAAAAAATAAACAAGTAATCAATAAAAATAAATTTTATGTTTCAATAACTCATTATATCAAAAGGTGATAAATGTTTATATGTGATTTATAATATGTTTATAACTGATTTATACAACGATTAAAATACATACAATAAAAAATATAAATCAGTAATCAACAAAAATAAATTTTATATTATAATTGATTTATATAATGACTAAAATACAATAAATAAAAAGAAACCAATAATCAACAAAAAAAATAAAAATATTATAACTGATTTATACAACAATTACAATATAATCAATAAAAGGTAAATCAATAATTAACAAAAAAAATAAACTATTTCTACACAAAAAAAAAAAAGAAAAAAAATATCACTACAATGCTAGGAATAAAAAAAAAGAAAAGAAAAGAAAAGATCAAACTGAAAACTTTTCCTTTAACCCTCCATTACATTAATCAAAATCAAAGTAAAACAAGAACCTTAACCAAAGAAGATAAATATAAATATAACAAATGAAAAAGAACAAGAAAATAAGTGAAGATGGGAAAGGGAGGGCCTGCTAGGAGGCTTCGCTAGTATGGTTTGAAAAAAAAGGAGGCTAGTTGGTTTGTGATGAATGCCAACAATAAAGGTTGTTGTTCATACTGAAGGAGGATTGGACTTGATGTGATGTAACAAATCTAGATATTTGGGAAAGAGGATGGCGGGGACATGATATAGACTTCTTTGAAGTGGCGTTATAGATGAGCCGCACACCAGACGGGCTAAGACATAGATGAAATAAAGGAAGATTATAGTTATAATAATAACTGAAGAAAAAAAAAGTGGACAAAAGTAAAATATGTTAATAGTGAGCGTAAAAAAGCAAAATCATGCAGACAAAAATATCTTTTATTAACTTGTGGGTTATAAATGTGTTTTTTTTTTTTAAAAAAAAAAGGTGTATCATGTCATTATCTCATTTGTATAGACATATCTAAAAATTAATAATTAATCACAAATAATTTTCAAAAAAATTGAATTACAATAAAAAATCACAAATTTGTGTTCCAATTTTTGTTTCCTTAATCAACTCCAATCAACAAAATTCACAATAACTAATATGAGAAAAAAAAAAAAGAAATGAAGATATTTCTACCTTAACCAGCTGGATTCATCAAATTAAGAAAATTAAGGATCTGCGAAATAAAAGAAAATAAAAAAAAACTCATTTCACGTTTCTTCTTGTAAACTTCTAAAAAAATTTTCATTATATATGTTTTTCTCTCTAAAACATATTTAATATGATTTTTAATGTTTGTTTTATTGTTTAGAATAAAAAATCATGAGTTTTGGTGTACTGTCAATGAAAAATAGTTAAAAAAAAATGTTTGAACTCAAAGTCAGCCAAAAGAAAAAAAGAGAAAATTAAGTTATTTTATGAAAATAGTTTTCCAGGAAAATATGTATTTCAGTTTTATTTTATGTTTACTTTTGGTTTATGAAACAATCGATAAAGTGAAAAAGGAGAAAAATAATTAGAATGTATGATATGATACACCCTTTTTTTTAAAATAAATATGATTTTCTTTATAACAATATCAACTAAAAAATATTTATTTTTATTTTATTTACTTTTATTTTAGGTTTATCAATTTAAAATTTTTAAAAATTAAGCAAAAAAACAGTTTGTAGGAAAATATTTATTTTAATGTGATTTTGAGTTTACTTTTAGTTCATGGGACCATTGATAAAAACAAAAAAAATAAAAAGAACAATTTGAACATAAACATCATTTTAAGCCACTATCAAACACGATTTTTTATAATAACATCCAGTAAAAAATATTTATACATAGTAAAATATTTATTTTTATTTTATTTACTTCTATTTTAAGTTTATCAGTTCATAATTTCTGAAAATTAAGTACAAAAATAGTTTGCAAAAAAATATTTATTTCAGTTTTATTTTATATTTACTTTTGATTTATGAAACCATTGATAAAAAAATAAAAGACGAAGAAAAATTTTATAAAAAATTATAGTCATCATCTTCAACATCTATAATGAAGAATTATTTTTAATTTTAAATTTTAAATAAAAATATTTTAATTTAAATAAATTTAATTTATTTAAATATTTTAAATCAAATCAATTAAATCTATTTATAAATTAAATTAAATATAAATCTAATTATTTTAAATTTTTAATTTAAAATTAAATATTTTCAATTTTAAATTAAATATTTTTAATTTTAAATTAAATTAAACTGATAATTGGCTCTTTGAGAATCCCAAATATGTCACCCTCTATAACTCATTGTTATGTTTTAATGTCAATTTTTTTTATAAAAAAAAACAAAAAGAGAATCAAATTGGCTCTTTGAGAATCCCAAATATGTCACCCTCCATAACTCATTGTTACATTTTAATGTCAATTCTTTTTTTATAAAAAAAAAAAAAAAAAAAAAGGGACCACTGATCATTTTGTGGCTAGCACATGTGGGGTGTGCTCAAGTAATGTGAGCAAAAACTGGGCTGAATCAAAAAAACTAAATAAACTAAACTTGTTTAGTTCGATTCGATTTG
This sequence comes from Omphalea diandra, assembly GCA_949677035.1. Lineage (NCBI taxonomy): Eukaryota > Viridiplantae > Streptophyta > Magnoliopsida > Malpighiales > Euphorbiaceae > Omphalea > Omphalea diandra. The sequence goes on along the minus strand of CATIWR010015384.1, from coordinate 25,472 downwards.
ATCGTTAATAAAATCGATTTGTTCAGTTATCATTTAAAAAAATTCGGTTTTTGATTTGGTTTTTTAAATAAAAAACTGAATTGATTGAAGTAATAAATAAATCAAATCAATTTGAATCAAACTAGATTTAAAATATATGTAATTCAATTGAAACAAATCGAACCGAACTGAACTTTATGAGATCAGTTTAGTTCAATTTATAAACACATAAATGTCAGTTTAATCAATTTAATTAATTCGATTTTTTAAAAATTTGAGTTCAAATTCAGTTATAAATATAAAAAATTAAATTTATTAAAATTTAATAAAAAATCAAACCGAACTCCTTGTTTGCTCGCTCCTAAATTCAAGAGCCTCTAATTTATAATACGAGTCCCGTCAGTGTTTGAATTCTTTTAAGAGCTTTGCACATGCGCAATAATAAGAAATGCATTATGTTCTTTTTAAAAAAAATGACTGGTGTAAAGGTGCTTTTTTTTTTAAAAAAAAAAAGGTGAATGTTGTACTTTTTTCTCGTACTTCTGCTCGTCAAAAAAGATTATCCATCATTTTATTTTATGATATTTTAAAATATATATTCACTTTCATTAAGTCAAAATCTTTATAATTAATTTTTATTAATTATTAATTTAAATTAAATATAATTGAGAGTTTAAATAAAAAATATACTACAAATTATAAGTTGATAAAATATTAAATATATTTCCTTCAACAATGTGAAAAATAGAACAAAAAAATATTAATTTTATCAGAAAAATATAAGTAAATGACTTGACTATACTGAGCCTGTGTTTGTTATAGTGTAACTTTTATAAATTAAAAAAAAAATTATTTATTTATTTTAAATAATAAATTATTTAAAATATTTAAATAAAAACTTTAAAATATTTAAAAAATTAATTACATGATATGAATTTGAATATTCTTAGAAAATTTATCCTTAAAATAAAAATTAAGAATTTATTAGTTTTTTATTTAAATATAGAAAAATAAAATTTTATAATTGAAAAACATGAAATTAATATAAAATTAATTATTTATCAACTATATAAAATAAAATTTTAATTTTTTATGAAAAATAAATTGACTAAAAAATAAGATATTACTTTATAAGATATAAACTTAATTTTAGACATGATTTAACTAATTGAAAAAATAAAAAGGTCAATTGAGTTTAAATATACACTTTACTAAATGTTGATTTTGACTTAGAGTACAATTGAAATAAACTCATCAAATTAGAGTGTAATTAATTTAATGAGAAACTTTAGATATAATTAAAAATTCGCAAAAATATTTGAGTTTTTTGAGTCATTAAGGCAAAAAAAAATTTAATTAAAATACTTTTTTATAACAAATGAGTATATAAGATAAATTATAATATAATTTCTTTCAACGTGTCCACCAAATTATAATATCTTAAAGCTAATTTTCTAGTGTCCACCAAATTATATATAAAAAAGTAATATTATCACAATAATATTTTTATCACTATACTAAATCATCTAAATATTATGAAATAAAATTTTATCACAATGACTAACTTTTACTCTTATTAAATAACTTATTACAATATATAACAAATTATAATTTAGGCATATAAAAATAGACAATAAAATTAGTAAATTTATTAAGAATATAAAAATATCACTATATTTTAAATAAAAATAAAAATAAAATTGAATTTGAATTTAATTAAACAATCTAATCATGTAAAAAATGAATTTCTTTCTTTTTTTTATTTTAATTATTTTATACCTTGCATATATTTAGTAATAAATTTTATCTTTTTATATTATTATCGGGTCAATTGGGTTGAATCACGAGTTTATTCATTCGGGTCAATTTTGACTTTATTGGTTGAATTGACCTAGATCCAACCCCACTTGATTTAAATATTTTTGAATTATTTAAGATTCGCTCTATTTCGAATTTGTTAAAATTTAAATCAAGTTCAAATTATTTTTTTTTGAACGTATTCAAGTTGGATTTTGAATAGAGTCAAAATTTTCCACATCTAATCTCAAGATAATCTATTAGGAAGTTTTAGTTACTTTTCTTTTGATACCTGGAAATTTACTACTAATAAATTTTATATGTTTTCAATATATGCCAAAAAAATAAAAAAAATAAAGAAAATATCTATGTTAGGAAGTTTTTTTCTTTTTGTGAATAACGAAGAGTTTTTTTTATAAGTACTTTATCATAATTATATTACAAGTTATATAATGTAATTTTTTTCATTTTAACTGCTCTTATCGAATTAGAAGAGTTTTCATATATATATATATATATATATATATATATATATATATATATATTAACTTATAAAAAAATTTATGAAAAATTTTTATTAAAATATAAAAAGATGGAGAAATTTTGATAAAAGCTGCTACTCGTATATGGATTGTAGACTCATTCAAAAATAAATATATCTCCACTTTTTTTAAAAAAAATTTCGCATAATAATTTTTTTACATCAGTAAATATATACCAACTCATATATATTTGTAGGAAACTTATATATTTGTAGAAATCTTAAGTTAAGAAATATATTTTGATTTTTTAAATATGATTTCATCATATATTTTATTATTTACATATTTTTATTTTATTTATTATGACAATTTAATTTCTTTATCAATATCTAATTTTATAAAAAAAAGTTTAAATTTTATATTTCTTATAATTTATTATTACGTTTATATTTTAAAATTTTTTTTAGAAAAAATCTGTGTATAACACAGATTGATGATTAATTATTAATTTATAATACAAATGACATAATATAATTATACAAACATTCTTAGAAAAGTATTACCTTATTAATTTTTCGAAATCATTAATTTAGCCTATTAATCTAAGTTGGGAGCATAAAAAAATATTATATAATAAAGGTTATTAATTTATTGAAATTATAGTGTAATAGTTTTTAAATTTTCTGACCTAAAAAAAAGTTAAAGGTTTAACAAAGAAGATCGATGCACTTCTTCTTGGTGCCTATAGGTACCTCTTTTTTTTTTTGCCCCCCTAAAAATCTTTCTAATAAACAAACCAATATGTAAGCGAGAGCTATTCTTTCTCTAAAAAACTAATATGGTATGTAACTTCCCAAAAGCAAAAGACTGCAAAAGATTCCAAAAGAAAACGTTTAACGATAAAGGGAACCTGCAACTTGAAATAAGCAAACTCATCAACATGTATACACAAATTCCATGTGATCCTCTTTTCTTTCCGATTAATACCATACCGCTAATGGAAAACTAAAACAAGAGAGAAATGGGAAGCACAGCAGAGATGCATCTCATCATCAAATGTGCAAGAAAGTTGAAGAAAATGTTGTTACCAACTTCCCTCTGGAGGAGGAGGTGTCATCAGGTGTTGTCAACAAGTCCTCAAGCTGTTCGCTGTGAGGAGCTCTTCTTGTCATCCAAAAGACACAAAACGGTAAGGAATTATGAGTGCTATAACTCTCATTGCAGCCCAGAATCACTTCTCTTTTAGGCCAGACATCTACATCTAAGAGAGAGATTTCAGTTACTCTTTCCTTGTATGAGATGATTCAACTTAGAAATGAAAGCTAACCATGCTTGATCTTGTCAATGTCATGCCTTATACAACAAACAATTCAATGTTTTTCTAATTTTATTAACTACCAACAAATATGGTTTTTTTCTTGTTTTTTTTTATAAAAGAGATTCAACAAGTTGGATTAATATTGTGGATTACATAACAAGGGTCAGTTGATAATTTTTATCAAATTGGTTAAAAAAATCTTATTAGAATAATAGATGGAGAGTTGGATCAGTATCGTGGATTACATAATAAGAGTCACTTGATAATTTTTATCAAATTGGTTAAAAAATTCTTATTAAAATAATGGATTGAGAGGTGGATCAGTATTGTGGATTACATTACAAGAGTCAATTGATAATTTTTATTAAATTAATAAAAATTTTTCTTATTAGAATAATGGATGAAGAGTTAGATCAGTATGGTGGATTACATAATAAGGATCGGTTAATAACTTTCATCAAATTGATTAAGACTCTCGTTAAAATAATAGATGAAGGAATCCCCTTTGAGAGCTTTCACATTCTATATTTTTTTTTTAAAAAAAAAAAAAGTGAATGAGTAGAACAATTAAATTACACCTAATCGCCAAATGTGTTTTTTTATTAAAAAAAAATTTGGTAAGTAGGAAATACCAACAAATATGACGACTAAAATAATAGTTTCTAATTACTTTACATATGTTATTAGTATTTTTTTTTAGTACTTTCTTCTAATATATTAAAATAAAAGGTATTGAAATCTTTTTGACTTATGAAGTTGCGGGTTTGAAATTCAACTGAATACTTACCACATATATAGAAAATAAAAATAATTTAGTTAGCTAATAAAAACAATTTAGTTAATTTTCTTGCCTGAATTTGAATATCTTGCAATCTATCACTAATAAAGATCAATTATTCATTTGTTAAGTGATAAAAATAGGTATAGAAAATGAAAATGCAGAACAGAGCAAGTATCTATGCAATTGAAAATTTGTAGTAGGCACATCACAATTGTAGTTTAATTTTGACTCAATTGAGCTTAAAGAAAGCCGTTAGAGGATCATATACAACTTGATTAGCATTAACACCAAAAACAAAATCAGCATGAGCATAATCATTCGAGTATAGTAGCACCAGCTTGTCCCCGTCGTGGTCTTTGAGGTTGTCTAGTAGAATTTTCACATCCTTTACATCAGCAAGCATGTCCTTTCCTCCATAGCCAAGGAAGAGAGGAAAGTCCTTTGGAATGCTTGTCATGTTGTACACAGGTGGAGTGAGCTGCCCATAGTGCTTCATGTTGTCATCTTTATTACCATAATCATACATCTTTATGGTTCCTGTTCTAATCACTATTCAGAAAACGTAAACTATTAGAGAAGATGCATGTACTTATTAGTAGTCTTACTAGTCTTAAGAAACTAATAATGTGCATATCGGAAGCGAACGCCAGTGTTTAAGTCTCACTAACTACGAACTCCCTTTAATAATCTATAAGCAAGTTTGATCCTTAAATTATCAACCAGAGTATTGATTCTGAAGTCAGAACACAAGGCATGTATTACTTCTCTTTGCTGATCCATTTGATCTCAATATGGATGGTCCGTCTATGATCTTACATATCACGCAAGTCATTTTAGTATAGTAGTACGCGAAATTGGTTTCTGATACCACTTTATGGCAATTAAAAAAAAAAAAAAAAGAGTGGTTCTTGATGTCCTTCCCGTATTGATAAAATAGTGAATGATGCAAGAATTTAGAGTGACTTACTTTGAGATAGGTGGATCAAGTTTTTAGTCGCTGTTGATTGAGGTTCATTATCAAGAAAAGCATTTGTCTTTGAGGAATTGACACAGCAATTGGGTCCTATAAGTAGAGCAGAGCATGTTAATCAGTAAGCATCAGGAATGGACTACTAAGTTCCCCTTCCTGAGCTTTTAATACGTGGACTAGATCATTAATTAATTACCAGTGAAAGCAATCAATAAGCTTGAGCAGTTCATCCCAGGCTTACTGCAGATATTTTCCAGAAGCTTGGAAGCAGCCAATCTGTTCATTTACAAAAGAAAATTTATTACTACTTTCATTCATTTTTCAGTTACTATAGAAATATGATTTAAGCATTGCTTTCTCATCTCACCCTCCTGGAATGAATTCGCGCAGTCCTAACCAATACAACTCCTGAGAAATACAAGAAATAAAAGAGTAGCATTGTGATGAAGTAATAGAGTTTATTGCATGAAAATTGAATTTAATTATTTACCTCAGCTAAAAATAAATTAGCAGCAATTCTTGTAAGCAGTGATGGAATCTGATTAAGATAGGCAATTGGGCTAAGCAAAGCAGCTGATCTTAACATGTTTAGCAAATTATTTTGTGAGAAAGCAGCCAAAGCCATCAAAGTTCCCTTCAAGCAACAGCAATTTTAGTATCAGTTCCACTTCTGCAAAGACAAGCCATGGCCTAGAATTCAACTAATTAATGCAGATAGTTACCAAGGAATGTCCAATGTAGTACAGTTTCTGCCCTGTCTGGTCATGCACATGCTGGACTGTGGCAGGGAGATCATAAGCTGCTAATTCATCCCATGACCAATCCCAATAAGCCTGCAATTACAAGGACAATTGATGAACCATAATTTTTAAGAAGAGTACTAAAACACAATGAATAAAAAATGAATGTTGTAAAAATAAAGAGGACCGAATCATTGGTGGTAAGTGAAGTGTGTCCGCGGCTATGTCTAGTCCCACGAGTGTTAGCAATCCACACATCATAGCCATTGTCTGCCAATATGAAAGCCAGAGATTCTTCAGGAGAATTGAATAGCCATGTTGAACCATCCTGCCACCACATTCATACCATCAGTTTTCTGTTTGCACGTTCAAATATTATTTGACAGAACTTTGAATTAAAAAAAAAAAAAGAAAAACAGAGAACGCTACTAACCGATAGTATCCCATGTTGAAGCAGAACTGGTGGCTTGTCTGCCGACTTGCCAGACCGCCCGGCAGGCATTCTCTGCATGCTGAGGATATAACCATCTTGTGTCGTTACCTGAAAACCAATTCAAGGTTTTTAGCACTTCCTAATCCTAACAAGTAAAATGACTATATTCCAGCAGAGATAGAGTACAGCACTTTATGTTCTTGGCACACATAGCCTTGTGTCTCCACCATGGATGTGCAAATACTGTTATTAGCACTTGTTATTGAATACATCTTTGATCTAGCTACTGCAGTTTCCAATAAGCAGAGCAGAATAATGACAATAAGAATTGAACAAATGGTTAAAGTGCTTGATTGAGCCATTTTAAGTTCAATAACTGCCAGCTGCTGCAGCAACTGTCTTTGCTGTCTTCATTTTATAGGGGATCCAAAAATCCATACGTCCAAACAGAAAAGAGTATGTAATAACTGACAAAGGCCGCTTGTAGGGTCCAGTATATTTTTTGGTTACACACTAGACTGGGCTTCAAAATCTAACATATTCCTGTTTAAGAAATGCTCATGATACACACTTCCAAGCAATGTTGTTAGAATCGAACCAGATTCCTCGATGGGACTGGTAAAATGAGAAATTAGCTAGTAATTCGATTCAGTTTAATATTAAAAATTAATTATTTAAAAAATTGGTTAAAACAAAAATAAATTGATTAAAATAAAAAACCAAATCAAACAAGTTGAATATAAAACTATGTCATTTTATAAAAAATTAAAAAATTTTACAAATGATTTTAGAATCAGACCAGGTTAGTCAGTTGGACCGGTTAACTTAGAAATCAATCAGTCATTAAGTTTGGTTTCATTCAGTATTAAAAACTAGTCATTCAAAAATCGTTAACATAAAAAATAGAAATTGAATCATACTAGTTTAATATAGAATTATGCTATTTTGTAAAAAAAAAAATATTAAAATATTACACTATTTAACTTAAAATTTAAAAGTTAAAAAAATAAATTTCATTACTTTATTAGATTATATATTTTTTTAATTTTTAAATATTTTTAATATATATATATATATTGAACCGGATCAATCAAATTGATCAAACAAAAAATTAATCATTTGACAAATTTAATCTCCTATCTAATTTTAAAAATATTGTTTCCAAGCAAAGTAAACAGGACAAATTAGTCGCAAGTTGTAGGAGAGGAGCTTTATTTCTGTCATTCATCAAATAATGTGAAAACAATACTAAAATGTCCAGAAGGATGGCAGGGGGAAGCCATTGAAGGTAAAGCTAAAAAGATATTCAAATGGTGAAGTCAAATAAGAAAGTAGCACATTTTAATATATGGTGACTGCTTAGGGAAACACTTCTGATTGAGACGTTCTGTCGGTCATGTGAAAAGAACAAATTTATGAAGCCTATGGTGTCTTTTAGAATAATTTTGCCTCACTGGTCATCAACTTATAAGTCAACATTACAAACTCTATTCAATCATTGAAACTTATAAATTTATAGTCGGAATTAACCCTATCTTTTCGTCTATAGATCGGATAGTGAAAAAAAAAAAATCATATTTCTTAAATGTTAAAGTCACAATCAAATCTTTTATAAATGATAATTATTAATTTACGGTCAAAATAAATATCATTAAATGCATCAGACCAACATGGAATGGGCCTTTAAAATCGTTTAGAAAGTGATTAATCAAGCATTAAAGTCTCGAAGAATAAATGAAATGTCAGGTTATGAATATCCTCGCCGTATCATAAAAAAAAAAAAAAAAGTCACATTCAAATCTTCTAACCAAACCCTAAAAACCAATGCATTAACATCTATTGCAAAATACTGTATGTAATTACTATAAGATAACAGTATTTACTATATGATAACATGATCTAACAGTATGAAAATAGTGGGATAAATTAGTAATTCTTGTTGAGGTTTTTCATCATGTAAACGTTTGTCCTGTTGTTTCAAAATCAGCAATTTTAGGCCTTATACAACAATACATATATCTACAAACTCACCTTGTAAAAATTAACCTCATTTTTTTGATTATATAGTGAAATGAAACACTGCCTCTGGGACTCCAAATCATTAGTCTTTGGAGCAGTTATTTGGTAAGATAGGAATAAATGTCCCTTTAATTATATGTCTCACAATACATGTGAACAGAGGGAGAATGGTTCGTGTCCCGTCTAATAATTTTTCAAAGTATTTTGAAGACTTTTTTTTTTCTTACGAAAATAAAAAGTCGGTACAAAATATCATCTTTTCTACTCTAATCAAATTCTAGATTTTAGGTTGTAAAGTTGCTTCACTATTTATGTACCTGTTAGTTCTTGGTTACAAAACTTGTATGGTGAGAAAGGACTTTTAGCTTTTTCATTTTTTTAAAAAATTTAAGTTTTGTCAAATTTTATTTTATTTTGATATCATACAATTAAAATAATAAAAAAAATACAATTTTAATTGTGAATTTTTCTTTAAATAGAAAAAAAAGAGATACTTCTAACACATAAATTAATATCAATTGGCAAGAAGACAGTTCTAGTTTAATTAAAGGTTTTGAATTCAAAGCCCGAGAGGAAAAAAAAAAAGAGATAATCGTGATTATATCATATTCTGTTATGTCACATAATGTTTTTCTTTTTATATATATGTCTCTTTTATTAGCCAACCAAACTTTGCTTTCTTCTTTAAATAAAATGCTTTCCAAAAATAAAGAGGGGTTTGGATTGAAGTTAAATTTTAAAATTTATGATTTGTAACAATTTCATTCATTCATTCAGTATGTGCATTAAATTTATGGATTTGTGCATTTAAGAAAAAAACCATAAACTTGAATTTTCATGATAAAAAAATAATTGTGAAATTTAGCATTTGTAGAAATTAGAAATTTTATAAAACCTTATTTTTTACAAGGGATTTTAAAATTTCTTAGCTTGAGGGATTGTAGTAAATAATTAATTCTATAAAATTTTTCTATTTCAACTTATTTTTTCTCAATTAAAAAAATAACATCCATAGATTTTTAGAATTCTTCCGACCAAATATTACTAAAAAAATAAGTTAACTAAAAGAAGGCTGGATTTTTGTTGTATGTCTAAAACTGATAAATATTGTTTCCCTGAAGTTAATGAATTATATTTTACGAACCTTTTGAGAAATACTAGGCTATCACTCTCTCTCTCTACTATTTGGCTCTTTTTTTAGTTTTACATAAAGGGTTGTCGGTCATTTTTTGTCAAGCAATAATCTATTTTCTCTGTGTTTTTTCAATTATTTATCTTATAAATAAATCATTTTACATATTAAATTTTTGTTTTGTTTTTTTGCATCTACAGGTGATTTTGCTTCTTCTCTAGTGGGACTTAGTTGGATCTCAAAATTTTTCTATGAAAAATGATAGAGTTAATCTTTTGTATTGTCAAATCATTGTTTTGTAATTTTTAAATATATTGTTAATTGATTAGAATACATATACTTTTAAATTTTTGTATACTGCCTATAAATCGGCTTGGTAACTTTATTAATTCAATAAAGAGAATTATTATTAATAAAAATTCATGGTATTAGAGTTACTATAGAGTTATTGTTTACTTTTCTTTAGGCTTCATAATTAAAGTCTATTTCTACTTCTTTTCTTTATCCATCATTTTTATTTTTTTCTCTATCGTTCTCTTTTACATTTTGTCTATCATGATTGATTCTGAGTTTACAAAAAACAAATAATTAAGATAATTTTTGTACAAAATCCTCTCTCTTTATGTATAATACTGTCTCTTTCATAAACACATAATCTCATCCTTCTTTTTTCATGAGCAGTATTACCAATTGCATTAAAGATCTATAGTTTTCAAGTATGTAAAAGTCTTTTAGATAAGAGATCTAAATTCAACTCAGTGAGTGTTTACAAATGTTATTTGAAACTAGATACTCTCTCTTGAGTGTAAGGATATAATTATATATTCCCACCGAGTGATGTTCACACTTTATTGTTCATGAAAATATCTACTTTTTAGCTTTTAGTGTGCTTATTGTATTTGTGTGTAATTATTTTTAATTTTCTAGCTCTTTTTTTATTCAATTTATATTTTATGAGTCCTATAAATTTCGCCATTTTAATTAAATCACTATTTTTTATTTAAACAAATTTACAAACCTTTTCTCTCATATGTCATCCCTCACTCATTTAAAAACTAAAGAAAAATATCAACAAGTAGATAGAGTACTTGTTTAAAAATTCAGATTTTGAAAGAATTCAAAAATTAAATTCTATTTTAGTATTTTATATTTGAAATATTATATTTAAAATAATTCAATTCTTTAATTTTAAAAAATAATTTAATGAGAAAATTAAAGAATTTTATTAATTCAATTCTTTTATTTTAAAAAATAATCTGATGAGAAAATTAAACAATTTATTAATAACTCTGTCAATTTAAAATGCATTGAAAAATAATTCTATTACTAAAATAAAGGATTTTTTTAGAAAAATAGAGATATGATATTTCATTAATTGGAAAAATAATACAAAATGAATATATAAGGCAATATATAAGACATTACATAGTTACAAACATTTGTAATAAGTTCTAAATCAAACTAGATAATTGAATTTAAAATAATAGTTCAAGTTAATAAAACACTTGATAGGGCTAATTGGTGGGAAGCATGCTCTACATAATAACAAATTATCATTGTTCAACTCTCTTGGTCTTTTTGCAAGTTCAATTTGAATAATCTAAATTTCAAATATGTTTTAATAATTTACATAATTTTTTATACAATCAATCAAATAATAAAAGATTATATATGAACGATAATAAACTTAAACCTCCACATACTAAAGGTGTGAAAACGCCGTAGATTAATCTCAAAATCAATAAAATAAAATATATTTAAGAATAAAAAGGTAGAATCTAAATTATTCAAAAATAAAAAAAACAAACTAAAATCTCAAGATTTGATGACAAAAAAATTAGAATGTACTTAAAAATAAGTGATGCAAACCAAAGGAGCACCCATCATGATGATTCACTAAAATACAAACGACTAATGAAAAGTGCATGCATAAAAAAAGTTCAAGAAAACTTTAAGAGTATTCGTGAATGAAAACATCAAGCTTAGAGTGTACGAATCATGCCTGCATACATTTGGAGCATTTAGTGGATCTTCTTTACAAGGGCAAAATCATCATCCATGCACATTAATTTCATATTTGGACCCTGAAGATGAAGGATATAAGTTTAACTCTTCAAATAAAGTATTTTGCACTAAAAATGATATAGAAAATTCAAAAAGGTTTAGAAGATTTCATGAAGATTCTAGAAGGTTCTAAGAGGATTCCAAGAAACTTTCAAGCACCTTGGTGGTGTGCAAGGAAACCCTAAAAAGAAGACCAAAGGTGGGGTGATCAAGTAAGGTCAATAAGTCAAATATGTTGGAATTAGTGGCAAACGAAGCAACCCAAGAGATGGAGGGTGAACTGGGTTGTAAATAAAAACACAAACTAGTAATGCAAAAGCAAGAAACAAACACAAATCAACACAAAGATTTTATAGTGCTTCGGCAATATGCCTACTCCACTCCCCAAACTTTCACTTAGGCCTTTCCAATTCCTTTTGCAGGCTCAAGAACGACTTTTCCCTTTTCAAGGCTCAAGGACAACCTTCCTTTTTACAGGCTTAAGGACAACTTTTCCCTTTTCCAGCCTTAAAGAAAACCTTCTCTTTTACAGGCTCAAGGACAACCTTCCCTTTCACAAATTCAAGGATAATATTTCCCTTTTCAAGGCTCAAGGACAACCTTTCCCTTGGTATTTTTCTACACACAATACTAACCTTTACAACCACTAGCAAGACTAGATTCAAGCAGTGTCAATGCCTCTCAAATCAGGCAACAAATACACTATTAGCGCTTAAGAAAACTTATTCTCAAAAAGAGTGACAAAGTAATCCCGCTCTATCTAAAAATACAGGCAACACCTAAAAAGGTTTGCATAAAGAATTACAAAGATGTTCTCTAATTATTTATAAATGTTCTCCAAACTTTCTAACCTATTTATAGTCTTCAAAAATGCTCTTTATATAGGCAAACTCCAAAACTAGTCGTTGGAATAGTTGATATTAAGTTTGACAACTTTTCCACAAAACTAACCGTTAGAGGAGACAACACCCATTGTTCTTTATCAACCTCCTGTTGAACTTATAACGGCTACTTCCAACACTTGTTGATCATCATTTAACACCCGTTGGCTTTGACTACAATACTTATGGGAGTAAGAATAATACTCGTTGTTCATTTTTAAAAAGCTTGAACTTTGTGCTCTGTTTTTCAAATAGCTACTTTTCACGCCTGCTGAGCAATTCACAATACCCGTTGAAAACTCCTTCAACACCTGTTGAGAAAGGGCCAATACTTGTTTCGGGTTCTAGAAGCTTTAGCTCAAGTTTGGTCAATTTTCCAACATTTGTTGAGAAAATGCAATATTGATTGGCCAAATCAATCCCTATTGTGAAAACTATAATGCCATTGTGAGGTCTAGCACAACTCAACTTGGAGTAGTTCTTCAACACTTGTTGCAAAAGGACAACGTCCATTGCAAGGTGTAGAAGTCTTTGGGCATATGTAACACATCTTTAGTGCATGTTGCATGATTACTAATGCTTGTTACAAGATTGCTAATGTCCGTTGGAGTGTTCAATGCCTATGGAACTTACACAACGCCTATTGAACTTATTCTATCCCTTTAATGTTTGTCGAGTCTATTCAAATCATCCAAAAATAATAAACTATAAAAGTTAGAACTTCTTAAAATTTTGTTATCATTTGAAACACATCATTCAAAGTAGAGGAGTCCAATGTCTTAGGTTCACATATTCTCCAAACATTCTCCTTTAGCATTCACAACAATCTCCCCCTTTTTGAATGATGATAAAACCAAGATGCTTTAATACCACAAAACACAAAACTTTAAACCCACAAATGATACCAAATGTTAAATCACAAAACTACAAAGAAGATACCAAACAAAACATACACCAATCAAAATATCCACATTAGGCTTGATACCAAATATACCACATAAGATACTAAATGTTAGATGTTAAAAACATGAATGATACTAAGTGTTATGCTATGCAAATAAGTGATATAAAACAAAACACATACTAATCAAAATATCCACACCAGGTTTGATACTAAATATACTACATAAAATACTAAATGTTGGATGTTAAAAACATAAATGATACCAAGTTTTATGGTATGCAAATAAGTGATACTAAACAAAATACATTCCAATCAAAATATCCACACAAGGCTTGATACCAAATATGCCGCGTAAGATAGTAAATGTTGGATGTTAAAAACATAAATGATATTAAGTGTTATGTTGTGCAAATAAGTGATACTAAATAAAGTAATCAAATCATTCAATTAAAGCATCCAAAACTCCCTCACCCCCCCCCCCCCCCCCCTCCTATTTGCCAATATATAAAAATTCTTCCCTTAAAAAATTGTTCTTCCCTCTAGAAACATACAAACATTCTCCCCTTAACATCTAGACCAACTTCCTCAAAAAAACTAAGCAAAAATTATGATACCAAAAATACAGATCAAATAAAAAATGAGAACTCCCCCTATTTATATGTTTCCTTCTAACAAATCTCCCAAGATATTCAAACAAAGACTCAGTCAACATAACTTGGGGTCACATGTTCCATTCATGTGTAGAAGAAAGCATGAAAGGAAGGATAGTTGCCAAAGATTCCTAAAAAAATCCAAACTGATACCATTAATAGTACAAAATTCAAACTCTCTCTCAGCAAAAACATGTTAAATAAAATAAAAAAAAGGATAGAGATATATTGTAGTTAATGATGCTAATTAATACTAATTATTGTGTTCTCCAAAAATACAAATATTTTTCAAAAACTTCAACTCCTTATTTTGTAGCTTCATTCATCATTTGATTCTCCATTTTGTGTTAGGGGCGAGGAACCTCTAAACCTACAAAATTAAACTTTCTTTGGTACCCATTTTCTTTTAAGTCTATGGGGGTTAACAGCATAAACATGCTCATATATCAACCTAGTATAACAAAAGTATGCTTTATGGTTATATTTTCTAAAATAAAAATATTGCCAAATAAATGCTTTCTTTAGCTCATTTGTAAAGCAAGTGTTAGGTGGCTTCCTAAAGGATTGGTGCCTAAAATGTGAAGGAACCTATGTATTCTTGATATGCCTAGTTCCTTAAATAAAGACTTGATTTGTCTTTGGCCCGTGAGAGCAATTATGATTATGGACATGTGAAAATTTTCTTCTAGTTGAAGAGTGTAACACATTTTACCTTCTTGGCTTATAAGATGCATACATATAAGCATGATTAGCCTTTTACCTAGGCTTTTTAGTGTATCCATGTGCTAGTGTTGTGTTGTGCTTATGTGATTTTGATGAAGAAGAAGGGGTTCTAGCTTTAGCAAAAGTTCTCACAAACTTTGGCTTTGAAGTGGAAGGTTTAAAATGATCAAATCCTAAGTCATGTCTGTTTTTTGAAGTCTTTTGAGAGCCCAAAATAAGATCAAATTTTTCTTTTCCTTTTGTAAAAGTGTCAAGTGAGTCTTTCAAAGTTGAGATTTCTTTCTTGAGACTCTCATTTTGAGAAGACATATTTTTATAAAATTTCTTTTCTTTTATTAAAGCCTTATTTTCCTTTTGTAATAACTCAAAACTTTTCTTTAGTTCCACCAATTCAGTTTTCAAAATTTTATTTCTTTCAAAACTTTTATCAAGATCATTGTTGGTGGATTTTAGGATCTCAATAAGATTTTCAACAATAAACATGTCTTCTAACTCTTAATCATCCTCATTTAAATCTTTATCAAGGAGTTAGGACATACTTGTTTTGAAGAGCTTTCCTTTAAGGTCATAAGGCAGAGATTGGTAATTTCTCTTTCTTTGTCCTTGGCTTTTCTTTATCCTCACTTGGTTCAGATGCACTAGAGTCACCCTTAGTGGCTTTATAGGCTTTCTTCTTCTTTTTGTCCTTCTTCTCAGCTCTGGCTTTTGGATAGTATGCTTTCATGTGGTCAAGCCTTCCATATCCTTAGCATTTAATCTACTTAAGTTTGCCTTTGCCCTTCTTCTTCAGTATCTTTCTAAATTTATTAGTTAGGAGGGCTATTTGCTTTTAATCTAGCTTTTCATCGTCTGATCTATGACATTTAGAAGTAGCTTTGAGTGTTATCCTGATGTTCTTCTTATTTGCATCCTCATATGTGGATAGAGCATTTTTATTTAGGCTCATCACTTAGTCAATGAGATTTTATAGCATCTCATCAAGTGGCATGGTCTTTAAATCCTTGAAAGATGTGATCTTACTAAGCCACTCCTTAGGTAGACACCTTAGAACTTTCTTCATAAGTTCCTCATTAGTGAATGTCTTCCTAAGAGCCTTCATTTCTTCAACAATCTCAATGAATCGATCATACATTCTTGAGATTATTTCATTAGGCTTCATAAGGAAGGTTTCATACTGACAAATGAAGGTCTCCATCTTGTTTTCTTTAACCTGGTTTATTCCCTTATGTGTGATCTCTAAGGCCTCCCAGATTTTCTTGGTAGTTCACTTCATGCTCACTTTATTGTACTCACTTCTACTTAAGGCACAAAAGAGATAGCCTTGTCATTTTAGCAACTTATTTTTTTTCTCACTCAAACATCTAATCAATGTCTTTCTCTCTTTGAGTCTCATCAGTAAGTGTCTTCATTAGAGTGTATGGACCTTTTTCTATAATTCTCCATAACTCAATGGATTTAGACATGAGAAAGCAGTACATTCTACTCTTTCAGTGCTAGTAGTCCTTTCCATTAAAGAAAGGAGGTCCCACAACTAATTGTCCTTCTGGTCCATGCTCATTTTAGGCTTACATGATCGTATACCTTTTTGTAATTAAGGTTTAATAAAGGTTAAACTCTGATACCAATTGTTAGAATGAGTGGCAAATGAGATAACCCAAGAGGGGGTGAATTAGGTTATAAATAAAAACACAAATAAGTAATGTGGAAGCAATAAACAAACACAAATCAACACAAGAATTTTATAGTGGTTTGGCAATATGCCTACTCAACTCCCCAAGCTTTCATTTAGGCCTTTTCAATTACTCTCGCAGGTTTAGGAATAACTTTTTCCTTTTCAAGGCTCAAGGACAACCTTTCCTTTTTCAAGGCTCAAGGATAACCTTCCTTTTTATAGGCTTAAGGACAACCTTTTCCTTCGTATTTTTCTAGGTACAATACTAATCTTTACAACCACTAACAATGATATATCCAAATAGTGTCAATGCCTTTCAAATCATATAGTACGTTAGTGCTTAAGAAAACCTATTCTCAAAAAGAGTAACAAAGTAATCTCACTCTACCTAAAAATATAAGAAATACCTAAAAGGTTTGCATAAAGAGTTATAAAGATGTTCTCTAGTTGTTTACAAGTGTTCTACAAACTTTCCAACCTATTTATAGTCTTCAAAAATGCTTTTTATATAGCTAAACTCTAAAATAAGCCATTGAAATAGTTGATATTAAGTCTGACAGCTTTTCTACAAAACTAGCTATTAAAGGAGACAATACTTATTGTTCTTCATTAACCCTTATTGAACTTACAACGGTTACTTCCATCGTATGTTGATCATCATTTAAAACTCATTGCCTTTAACTACATCATTTGTTGGAGCAAGAACAATGCTCGTTACTCATTTTCAAAAAGCTTGAACTTTTTGCTCTATTTTTAAACTTTGTACAATTATTTTTCATACTTGTTGAGTAATTCTCAATGCCCGTTGGAAACTCCTTTAAGGCCTATTGAGAAACAACCAACACCCGTTTCTAGTTCTAGAAGCTTTAGCTCAACTTTGGACACTTTTCCAATGCCTATTGTGAAAATGCAATACCTGTTGCTTGGCCAAATTAACACCTATTGCAAAAACTTTAATGCCCATTGCGAGGTCCAACACAACTCAACTTGGAATAGTTCTCCAATGCCCATTATAAAGGGACAATGCCCGTTGCGAGGTCCAAAAGACTTTGGGCATCTGCAGCACTTCTTCAATGCTTCTTACATGATTGCCAATGCCCGTTGGAGTGTTCAACATCTGTTGAACTTGCACAATATATATTGAACTTGTTATGTGCCTTTAACATTCGTTGGGTCTGTTCACGTCATCCAAAAACACTAAAGTACAAATATTAAAACTTCTCAATGTTTTATTATAGTTTTGTTATCATTCAAAGTAGAGGAATGAATCCAATGCATTGGGTTGACATGTTCTCCAAACATTCTCCTATAGCATTCATAACAAAATCTAAGTCAAAGACCTTAATCTTTCATGATTTGCTTAATTATCATTATCTTTTCTTTCTTTTTTCTCATTAGTCGAATGTAACTTCATAATTAGATTAGGATTTCAATTGTTTCTTGATTAGGATTATTAGCTAATGTTTTTGTAAGAACAAAACTCCCTTTGGCTGAATTATGCTTAGGATATTTTAGGTGTTATTCTTTTCTCTTCTAATTAGGATATTTCGTGTCTAGCTTAGGACATAAGTCATATAGTGCCTATCTAAAAGTCCCAAACCGTCCACCATCATTATTATTAAATGAAATCTGATTTTTTAGAGTTTGATTCTCTTTTTTGGCTCTTTGAAGTACTTAGGTTAATTTATCAAGTAAAACCTTAGTACATTCTAACATAATTTGATTCTAAACTTAAAATTGACTTAGTTAATCTTAGGATTGAAATTAAACAAACCTTTAATTCTTTATAACTAGGGTTTCTAAATATGAGTTATCTAGGGATCTTATTGGGAATTAAAATTTCTTTACATGATTTGTTAATAGATCTAAGGCATTAGTTTTAAGATTGCATGCAAATTTGGGACAAGTTACCCACATGTATATCACTTGATATCAATGCTTTAGCTTCATCAATCAAGTACATATCCTTTGTTTTCTTTATTGTTGCATTGAATCATGTTTTCTTTCTTTAAAATTCATTTCTTTGTGTTTGTCCCTTCTTTCAATTTGTTTTCTCTTTCTTTTTGTTCTTAATAATTCGTTTGTTTCTTGTGTAGTGTAATTCCTTTAAATTTGAGTTGCACCGTTAGTTAAGTTCATGTTCTAGTATCTTTTGAATTTAAAAAAAAGAGTCAAAAAAGAAAAAAAAAGTAAAGAAAGAAAATAAAGGGTGATTTGAAAATTAGTTATTGCAAAAGAAAAAGTTGTTATTTATATTTATTTGTAAAGTAATTCAGCCTAGCATTATTCAATTCATTGTTTGAGTTCAAATTAAGCTCTTTACAAGTTTTAATTCTAATTTTTCTTTAAAGATTACGTTTTGGGTAGCTAAATAGCTATTTATAGTTTTCTTCTTTTTGTTTCATTTTTGTTTGTTTTCTTTGATTCCAAAGGTCATATTTAAGTTTTGTTTTGTTTTGTTTGGGTTATGATTTAGTCTAGTTTTGATAATAGTAACTCTAGCTTCATAAGAACTAAAAGAAAGAATTCAAAAGGTAAAAGGTAAAAGTGGTGAGCTTATAAAAGGATAAAAGCTTGATTTGTGTGAAACGTGAGTGTGAGTGTCATCTTTTAAGTGTAAACACATGAGAAAGTGTTCTTATGAGTATTTTCTTTATTTCCAACCCTAACAGATTCTAAGGAAGTTGAGCAAGATCCTGAGTGGAAGTGCTTTATGAGGGTTATGTAAGAAAATATGACAACAATTCAATAACCATCGGGAGGTCCAAGAAAGGATGAAGAAGATAGAAAGGAGCCAAGCTACCAGCAATAATAACACCAACAACACCCATCAAACAACACATAAACAAGCTAGAATGGGAAGATGGCAAGATGAGGATGATGAATTTAATAATGAAAACTCCCAAGGACATAAAAAACAAGATAATAATCTTGGAAGCATAAAGATAAAGATTCAAATATTCCATGGAAGTAGTTATCCTAAAGCCTACCTAGTATGGGAACATAAGGTGGACTTTGTATTTGATTGCCATAACTACTCTGAGGAAAATAAGATAAAGCTTATTGTTGTTGAATTTGTTGATTATGCTCTAGTATGGTGGGATCAATTTGTGGTATCTAAAAGATGGCATAGTGAGGATTCAGTCTCCATATGGCAAAAGATGAAAAGCATCATGCAAAAGAGGTTTATGTCTAACATAGAGACTTACATAACCATTTTTTAAGACTTGTGCAAGATTCAAGGAGCGTGGATTCAAGAGATAGAGATGACACTAATATGAGCTAACATTGAGGAGGATCGTAAATAAACCATGGCTCATTTTTTAGGTGGTCTTAATGAAGAAATTACTAATATTGTTGAATTAAGCCTTATGTAAAGCTTGAGGACATGTACCATATGACTTTCAAGGTGGAAAAGCAAAATAAATAGAGGGCTTCCACGCCAAGCTCTTTAACAACATCTAATTGGATCAAATATTAGAGAAAAGGTAACAAGAGATCTTCCAAGCCCAAAATTGAATACACTAAAAGAGGCAAGGAAACAAAGAGTTTTAAGCCAATTGAAACATCCAAATCAAAGACAATTCCATTGAGTGCTTCAAGTACAAAGAACAAGGTAATATGCAAAAAGATTATCTAAACAAAAAGGCTATCATCATTATGAATGGTGAGATTGACAGTAAAGATGAAAATTAAGGGGATGAGATGGCCCCACTAGTAAATACAAGTGATGAAAAGGATGATATGAAAGAGGCAAATTGCAAAGAGTTTCTAGTTATAAGGCGTACACCATGTACTCAAGCTAAAAAAGAAGGGCAATAAAGAGAAAAAATGTCCATGCAAGGTGTAGAACCCAAGGCAATGTGTATAGTTTAATTATTGATGGAGGTAGTCACATTAATGCAACTAGCACTTATTTGGTGGAAAAACTTAACTTGCCTACCTTAAAGCATCCAAAGCCTTATAATTTACAATGGTTGAATGATTGTGGTAAAGTAAAGGTTACTAAGCAAGTGTTTATATCTTTTTTTATGGGCAAATGTGTTGATGAGATATTGTGTGATGTAGTGCCTATGCAAGATAATCATATTCTTTTTTAACATCCATGGCAATTTGATAAAAGGGCAAAGCATGATAGTTTTACAAACAAATATGTGTTTAACATGAATGGTAAACATATTATTATTTCTTCTTTATCTCCTAAAGAGCATATAAAGATCAAAAAATAATGTGAGAGAGAGAGAGCGTGCGTATATAAGAGAAAAAAAATAATTGTGCAACAAAAGGAAATATATAAGAAAAACCATAAAGAGGCATGAGATAAGAAAGGAAAAAAGAGAGCACATAGAGGATGTGCAAAAGAAAAGAGAGACAAGCAACAAAAGAGCTTGAGAGGAAAAAGAAAAGTTTTTATGCAAAAGAGAGTTAAGTGAGGAAAACCTATTTTTCCTAAATACATGGTTTTGTTTTTATATACGGATATATATTTTACTAATAATGATTTACATGATTTTTTGCCTAAAGTTTTTATGTCTCTTTTGAAGGAATTTGGAGACTTATTCCCTGAAGGGGTGTTAAAAGGACTACCACCATTAAGAGGAATAAAATACCATATTGACTTCATTCCTGGCTCACAAATTCCAAACAAGCTACCTTATAAGAGTAACTCTGAGGGTACAAAAGAGCTTTAAAGGCAAATAAATGAGCTAAAAGAGAAGGGCTTGATTTGAGAGAGTATAAGTCCATGTGTCCTGTTAGTTTTGATAGTGCCTAAAAAGGACGAATCTTGTAGGATGTGCATAGATTGTCATGCCATAACAAAATCACTATAAAGTATAGAAATCCTTTTCCTAAGCTAGATGATATGTTGGGCTAATTACATGGTGTTAGTATATTTTCTAAAATTGATCTCAAAAGTAGATATCGTCAAATTAGAAAGAGAGAGGGGGATGAATGAAAAATTTTTTTCAAAATAAAGCAAGGTTTGTATGAATGGTTAGTTATACTTTTTTGATTAACTAATGTACCTAGCACTTTTATGAGACTTATGAACTATGTTTTGCAAACTTATCTAGGAAAGTTTGTAATTGTTTATTTTTTATGACATTCTTGTGTATAATAAATCATTAAAAGCGCATTTAATGATTTAAAGCATGTTAAATTAGTTTTTGATATTTAGAGTATGTTAGAGCATGTTAAATTAATTTTTGATATTTGCAAAAGGAAAAGTTATTTGCTAACCTTAAAAAGTATTCTTCTTGTACAAGTAAAGTTGTTTTCTTAGATTTTGTGGTGAGTGCCCAAGAAATTGAGGTAGATGAAGAGAAAATCAAAGTAATCAAGGAGAAGCTTACACCAAAATTAGTTAGAGATATACAATCCTTCCATAGTTTGGCAAGCTTTTATAGGCAATTTGTTTGTGATTTTAGCACCATAGTCGCACCATTAACCGAAGTGATAAAGAAAAGTGTTGGTTTTAAATGGGAAGGAAGGCTTTTAATTTTCTTAAAGATAAATAAATTTTACACCTTTATTATCTTTGCTTAACTTTACTAATACTTTTGAAATTGAATGTGATGTTTCAAGTTTGGGATTAGAGTCATTCTTATGCTAGAGGGAAGACTAATCACATACATTAGTGAAAAGCTTATTGGAGCTGTCTTGAAGTATCCAACCTATAATAAGGAGATGTATGCCTTGGTGATTAGTGAGAGCATTACAAACATGGCAATACTATCTATGGCCTAAAGAGTTTGTGATCTATATTGATTATGAACCTTTAAAATATCTAAAAGGACAATAAAAGCTTAACAAAGGACATATGAAGTGAGTGAGTTCGTTGAATCTCTTTTCTATGTCATAAGGTATAAACAAGGTAATGAAAACATTATTGTTGATGCATTGTCAAGGAGGTATGTGCTTCTTTCCACCCTTGATGTTAAGATTATGGGATTTGAATACATTAAAGACTTATATGCGAATGACCATGATTATAACAAGTTCTTTCATGTATGTGAGGAAGTTGCATATGAGAAATACTTTAGGTATAGTGGATTCTTATTTAAAGACAATCACTGGTGTGTGCCTAATTATAGTTTGCATGAATTGTTGGTTATGGAAGCACATGAGTGAGGTTAATGGGACACTTTGGTATACAAAAGACTTTAGATATTTTGTATAACCATTTTTATTGGCCTAATGTGGGAATTGATGTGCAAAATATTTGTGATAAGTGTATTGCACGTTAACAAGCTAAGTTTAATTCTAAACCTCATGCATTATATATGCCATCACCTGTTCCTAACATGTCTTGGGTTGATATTTCCATGGATTGTAATTTGGGTTTGCCTAGGTCCAAGCATGGTAATGATTCTATCTTTTTTTTTTTTTTTGTTATTGGTGATTATTTTTCTAAAATAGTGCACTTTATTGCATGTCGACATAAAACTGATGATGTTATTAATGTTACAAATTTTATTCTTTAAACTAATTATTTATTTTCATGGTATGCCTAAAAATATTGTTAATGATAAGGATACTTTATGGAAAAAAAATTGAAAACTAAATTACTGTTTTCTACTATATGTCACCCGCAAATTGATGGACAAGTTAAATTTGTTTATAAAACTTTAGGATAATAATCATAGGAAGATGTTTACCACATATAGAATTTGTATATAAGAGATGTGTAAGAGTAGTCTTTGAACCCGGTGACTAGATTTGGATACACTTTAGAAAAGAAAGGTTTTTAGTTTAAGAAATTGTAAGCTAGATCTTAAGGAAAATGGTCTTTTTCAAGTCTTAGAAAGGATTAATGATAATACTTATAAACTAGATTTCCTTGATGATTATAATGTTAGTGTTTTAATATTGTTGTTTTATCTTTAATTGATTTTCATGAGGTACATGATTCGAGGACAGATCTTTGTAAGGAAGGAGGGAATGTTACAAGGCATGAAAGCACCAAGCAAAAGGACACACTCAAATATAAAGGACCAATGACAAGGACGCGCTTAAAGAAGTTCTTAAAGTGTTCGTAAAGGAAGCAATCAAGCTTGGAGTGGGATAAATCACGCATGCATGCATTTGGAGCATTTAGTGAATCTTCTTCAAAAGAGCAAAATCATCATCCATGCTCCTTAATTTTATATTGAGCCCTCAAGATAAAGGATACAATTTTAACTCTTCAAATGAAGCAATTTGCACTAAAATTGAACTAGAAAATTCTAAAAGGTTATAAGATGATTCTAAGAAACTTTCAAGTATCTTGGATGGTGTGTAAGGAACCTTAAAAAGAAGACTGAGGTTAGGTGGCCAAGCAAGATCAACAAGTTAAATTCAAGTCAAAGACCAAAATTTTTTAATATTTGTTTAGTTATCATTATCTTTTCTTCCTCTTTTCTTATTGGTTAAATGTAACCTCCAATTTAGATTAGGATTTCAGTTGTTTCTTGATTAGGATTATTAGCTAATGTTTTAGGAAGAATAAAACTCTTTTAGGCCAAATTATGCTTAGAATATTCTATGTATTATTCTTTTCTCGTCTAATCAAGATATTTAGTGTTTAGTTTAGGGCATAAGTCATGTAATGCTAGCTTAGGGCATAAGTCATGTAATGCCTATTTAAAGGCCCAAACTATCCTCCATCATTATTATTAAATGATATATGATGTTTGAGAGGTTAATTGATTTCTTTGATTTTTTAAAGAACTTAGGTAAATATACCAAATGGAGGCTTGGTACATTCAAACATAGTTTAATTTTAAACTTAAAATTGACTTAGTTAATTTTAGGTTTGGCATTAAACAAATCTTTAATTCTTTATAACTAAGGTTCCTAAATACACGTTATCTAGGGGTCTTGTTAGGAATTAAAGTTTTTTTGCTTAATTTGTTGATAGATCCTAGGCATTGATTCAAGATTGTATATGTGTTTGAGACAAGCTATCCACATTCATATCAATAAGTAAATTTAGATTTTATAAAAGAAAAAAAAAAGGTATCAATTTTTGGCCAAAATAGCCAGAAATAGCTTCAAATGGTGCTACAAAAATTAAGCAGTTATTTGATAACCCAATTCAATAATTAAAATTAAAATTTTAAATGTTTATTTCTTTTAAATTTGTTTGATAATTTTATTTATCTATTACTTAAAAAATTCTATTTAATGAGATTTTTAAAATAATAAGTCAAAATTTTTAACTTAAAATTATCACTTAACATGTTCAATCAATACATATAAAATATTTTTTTTTATCAATTTCTCATTTAAAAACAAACTCTTTTGTCATACATTTTATTCATAGATGTGAAAATGTAGATACTCCTAGAAAAATCTCAATAAGAAACTAAAGATATATTTTGAATTTTATCTTTTTCAATATTTATAATAACTCATGCTCTTCATATTTATATTGAGAATTATTATAATTTTGATTTAACATATTAATTTGTGTTTTCATTAATTTATAATTATATCAATATTTTATTTAAAACATTTTAATTCTTTAAATAATTTTAAAAAATTTTTTCATCTAGTAAAATATTAGATTAATATGATAAGATGAAATTATTACTTAATAATTTTAAGTATTTCAATAATTATAATTATCAAGAGAGAGAGAGAAACTGAGAGTTATATGGTAGACAAACATAATTTCAAAAGCTCCTAAAATAAATGAATTTTATTACTAAAAATTAATTATTTTCTTTGCTTTTACGTGATTTATTCTAAAAAATTATAAGTTCAATAACTGAAGAAACAACTTTGTAATTAATTACATAACTTAGAATGTCATTTTAGCAATTGATCATATATATATATATATATATATATATATATATATATATATATATATATATATATATATATATATATCTCACTCGGAGACACAAGGTCAAAAATAAAGCAAAATATAGTCTCTGGGG
>CATIWR010015375.1:0-33492 GCA_949677035.1 Omphalea diandra | reverse complement strand
TGTAAATAATGAGAAGAAGAAAAGAGTTTGAAAAATTTTAGAAAATATGTATTTTTGATAAAGGCAGAGAACCAGCCTTATATACAAACCTATTTTCCTTGTATATAAGCCTATAATTATGCCTATAATCAAGCTTATAATTAAGCATATAATTAAACTTATAATCAAGCCTATAATTATGATAATTACTACAATTAAATATAAACACTAAATAAAAAGTTTACAGTACAAGACATAAAAATATTCATATCAGTAACATTATTCATATATATAATTTTTTATATTTATTCAATATTATAATATTAATATTTGAATGTTACACTGTATTTGGACAGATTGGCAATTTAAATATAGACAAACAAAAAGTAGGGCATGCAGAAAAATGCAAAAGTTGCATAAATATTGAAGATCGATTTGATAAGTTGGAAGATAATCTTAAAGAATTAAGAAGAGAAATCAAGCAAATGAGCACTCTCATACGAACTGAATTATCGACCACGCAAAAAATACTTGTTGAGTTGATGACTACTGTTGATGAACTTAAGAATAATGTTAGAGCAAGAGATGAATGCGTGATAAAAGAAAATACACATGATTTTAGTGGTTTTATACTTGTTAGCTATCAGGCTGAAATAAAAATTTCTTCATCTATTGCCGAAAAAATAATGAAAGAAGAAATTGATACATCGATTTTTCCGTTGATATTCGAATTCAAGGAAGAATTTCTAAATAAACAAATATACAACATAAGTTGAAGGTTTTTTTTTTTTTTCACTTACTAATATTATTTTTCATATCTATAAAATTTGTACTTATATCTATTAAACAAAATATATATATAATTTCAACATATTTTTTTACTTATTATTTCTTAGGTTGAAGTTAATATTGTTTCACATATTAGTGGAAAAAGAGAAAAAGAAGAAATTGATGCACCTCATAGTTCAATACATGGTCAAATATTCGAATTCAAGGAAGAATTTATGAATAATCAAAATATACAGGATAAGTTAAAAGGTATGGTTTTTTCTTACTAATATTATTTTTCATATCTATAAAATTTGTACTTTTATCTATTAAACAAAAAATATATAATTTCAACATATTTTTTACTTATTATTTTTCAGGCTGAAGTTAATTTTTTTTTTCACATATTAGTGAAAAAAAAAAAAGAAAAAGAAGAAATTGATGCACCTCACAGTTCATTACATGGTCAGATGACTAACGTATTGAAAGATGAGTTTGTCAATAGACAAGATATACAACAACAAATGAAAGTATGTTTAATAATTCGTATTTTATTCTATTTTTTCATGGAAAATTTAATGGGCTAAAACAATATTATGGATCGTACAACATGGGGTAATCTTTCCGTTTCAATAACATCCACAACATATTGATGGATAGAGAAAATCGAACTCGAGACATCCACTTTCTCATATGATACACCATCATTAAACTATGTCCATATGCCCTTGTATTTTATTCTATTAGTGTTACTTTCATATTTATCAAATATATATTCATATTTATCAGAATAAATATGAAAATAAAAGTGAAGACTGCTTTGAAGTACTTTCTACATGTACTAGTCCAATCAAATTGCAAGAATTTTGGAAAAGAAGGCCTAGTCGCTATCAATTATCTCCGCATGAGAAATCGATATTACAAAAGAAATATGAGTGTCGGAAGTGGAAGGCTGGTCCTTTTTCAGTCACAAAATCAGCAAGTAAAAATAATCTCAAGATATTTCAGTGTGCTTTTTATGAATCACTTGAAAAAAGTTTAAGATTGAAAATATTGGGTTTGATTTCAAATATTAATTTAAGACTATACAAATAAACTAATCATTATTTTGTTTTTATCTTACCAGTGAAATTTTAGTTGAAACAACATATGCTTATATTAATCGACAAATATTTAGTGCTTTGAAGCCTGAAACTTGATTATCCACCGAAGTAAGTTATAAACACAATTTTCGATACAAATATATGTAGTTTTTTGAGTATATATTTTGAGTCTAATTTCCACGTCTTTATAGTTGATAGAGATGTGTTATTTTCTTACAAATGCTGAAAAGGAAAAGAATGAATGCTTTATAAAATTGGTTTCTGCCAGATTGTGTATAGGTAATAATCGTCCTTTTTTTTATTTTTTTAAATATTATTAAATAAATATAACTCGCACATGATATTTCTATTTTAAAATACATATACATAGAGCAAGGCGTATCAGGATTTCAACAACTTCAACGATTACCTGAAAAGTATGAGGATTCTTGAAAAGTTTATGATTAAATCATTGATTTATTGTAACAAGGTATATCTTTTAAAAAATAGTTGTGTTATTTGTGTTGTTGTTGTTGAATGGTACTTTTTGTCGTGCAGATTTTTATCCCAATGCATCATGAAAAAATATCTTATTTTTATTTACTTATTATTCATACTCCTGAATGAATGGGTGAGTTTTGGGATTCTTTGAGATATTCTTGGATACTTTATGTGAACAAAAGTTACAAGCATTGGTAAATTTTATTACATATTTATATTTTCATTTTGAAATATATGAAATTATTTATAACAATTATTATTGTTTTGGTTATAATAATAATAATAATAATAATAATAATAATAATTATTATTATTATTATTATTATTATTATTATTATTATTATTATTATTATTATATGTTATTTGATAGATGAAGTGCTTGGATATATATTTTGAAGAAGAAATAGGCACATTTTAGATAAGAATAATTTTCGCTTTCAAAGTTTCAATTAAAAACACAACTGTATATCGCAAAACAAGACAACGGTTTAGTAATATTATTTTTTGTTAATTTTTTAAAAATACTAATATATTTATTTTTTTCAATAGCCACGATTGTGATGTTTTTGTCATTAAGTATATGATATCACCAGAAGAAATGATGATTGTCAATACAAATTTCACAGCGATGATGAAAGATCAAAGATTGCATTATATTTGTTATCAAAGAAAGATAATAAGAGAAAACATCTGATTGAGATAGAGACAGAAAAGTAATATCAAACAATGTTAAGTTCTTGAATTATTTCAGCAGGATTACTACAAGTACAAAAAGTTGAATGTAATAGAAAGAAGCACAATAGAGTGCAAAGAAATGTAGCAAATCCCAAAAAAAAAAAAAAAAAAAAAAGTTCAAAGACGTGGTGATCATAAATGAAACCAACCACAATTGGCATATTGGATTTATTTATAATATTTTAGTAAATTAAAATAGTATATGTAGTTTTTTTTATATGTTTATTCATATAAATATATAGTATAATATTTAATTATTTCATGTTATAATTATTTGTACCATGCAAATAGTTAGTACATGATATAATATTTGTTTATTCCATATTAAATTTATTGGGTTCATATATAGATACTTAGTTTATTTATTTAAAATTTTATGGAATTTTATCATATAAATATATAGAATAAAGTTTGTGTCTTTATTTATACTATGTAAATAATTGGTATATTATTTATTTATTTCAATTTTTTTAGACTTATTTTGTATAAATAAATGGTATAATATTTATTTTATTTATATTATATTTATTTATATCGTGTGAATAGATGACACATAATTTATTTCTTTAAACTTTTATAGACTTAAAATATATAAGTTTATCAAATAAAATTTGACTATTCTATTTTATATTTATTTTGTACCATGCAAATAATTGATATATAATTTATTTATCAAATTTTTATAAACTTATTCCATATAAATATATGGTATAATATTTATTTTATATTAGATTTATTTGTGCCACGTAAATAACTAGTACAATGTTTGTTTATTTCAAGTTTTTATAAATTTATACTATATAAATATATGAAATAAATTTTGACTATTTCATTACATATTTGTTTATATCATGTAAATAATTTTTACATAATTTATTTATTCTACATTTTTATAAACTTATTCCATATAAATATATAATATAATTTTTATTTATTTCATATTAAATTTATTTGACCATATAAATAGTTGGTACATAGCTTGTTTATTTCAAGACTTTATAGATGTACATCATATAGATAGGTGAACTAAAGTTTGACTATTCCACTTTATATTTTTGTAAACCTGATTAATAATTAGTAGATAATTTATTTATTCTGAATTTTATAGACTTATTTCATGTTAATATATGTTATAATATTTATTTATTTGAAGCTAAGTTTATTTGGGCTATACAAATAATATGTACATATTTTTTTTTTGTTTTAAATTTAGCACAAAATAGTATCATATAAATATATAGAAAAAAGTTTATCATGATATTGTATATATAATTAGTACATAATTTATTTATTTCAATTTTATTATAAACTTATTTTGTACAAATATATTGTAAAATATTTATTTACTTTATGTTATATTTATTTATGTCATGCAAATAGTTAGCACATAATTTACTTTTTAAAAGATTTTATAGACTTATAATATATAAATATATGAAATAAAACTTGACTATTTCATTTTATATTTTTGTACCATGTAAATAATTGGCACATAATTTATTTATGCTAAGTTTTTGTAGATTTATTCTATATAAGTATATGGTACACTATTTATTTATTTCATATTATATTTATACGTGCCATGTAAATAATTGGTACATGGTTTGTTTATTTCAAGTTTATATAGATTTGTACCACATAAATATACGGAATAAAGTTTGACCATTCTATTTCACATTTATTTATACCGTATAAATAAATGTTATAAATTTATTTATTCTA
This sequence comes from Omphalea diandra, assembly GCA_949677035.1. Classification (NCBI taxonomy): domain Eukaryota; kingdom Viridiplantae; phylum Streptophyta; class Magnoliopsida; order Malpighiales; family Euphorbiaceae; genus Omphalea; species Omphalea diandra. The sequence continues at coordinate 28,705 of CATIWR010015375.1, read as the reverse complement.
AATTTTTATAGACTTATTCCATATAAAGATATGACATAATATTTTATTTATTTCATATTAAATTTATTTGGATCATATAAATAACTGATATAGAGTTTGTTTTACAAATTTTTATATATAAATAGGTGGAATAAAGTTTGACTATTCCATTCTATATTTGTTTTTATTGTATAAATAATATTTATGTAATTTATTTATTATAAGTTTTTATAGACTTATTTCATATAAATATATGATATAATATTTGTCTATTCCATATTAAATTTATTTGGAGCATATATATAATTGGTATAGGGTTTATTTATTCCAAATTTTTTTAAACTTGTACCATATAAATAGGTGGAATAAAGTTGACTATTTCAAATCATTTTTTTTTTATATCTTGTAAATTTGCCTTGTAAATAATTGATACATAATTTATTTATTTTAGATTTTTATAGACTTATTTCATATTTTTATATCTTACATATTTATTTATTTTAAAATTTTATAAAATTGTACCATATAAATATATAGAATAAAGATTGTCAATACACTGTGTAAATAATTGGTATATAATTTATTTATTTTAAATTTTTATAAACTTATGCCATAAAAATATATGGTATAATATTTATTTATTTATTTCATGCTACACAGGATCCACATAGGAAACCAAAGAAATAATTTAAATAATAATACTAATAGAAAGTTTTGATGTTACTGTAAGCAATAGGAGAATATAAAGTCAAAGTGTAAGAGTTTTCGTAGAGCTACGGAGATGAATATTGCTAGCAATAAGGTTATAGATAATTTTATGGATTCATTTACAACTAATTTTGCGGACCAACCAACATTATTTTTAGATCAAGTTTCAAATGGTATTCATGATCAATCAAATTTATGTATACCAATAAACCATGTTAGTTATGTAGATCCACCTATTTGTTTTGGTTAGTAAAATTAGACTTTTTATTTGTGAATAGAGTTAGTCATTTATATGATATAAAATTTTTATTTGATAATGATGATTGTTGTGGTCTTTTTATTTTTATAGTAATATTATAATATATTGTTATTATTTTTTATTTTTATATTTATTTATCCATGATGTGGTTGACCTGAATTAAATTAAATATAAATTTAGATTGTCCTAATATTCTATTAACATAATAAAATAGATTAGTTTGTTATAAAAAAAAGTAAATTAATACCGCTATGTTTATTATTTTTTATAATTTTTCATTCAAAATCTATAATTATTTTTTGCCAAACGAGAAGTTATTTTCTTGAAAAATGACTTAATTTTTCTTTTAACTAGGAAAATATTTTTCATCAATCAATGTTTTTACATGCGTCAAATAGAGAAAAAAGCAGAAAATATTTTCTTGAAAAATTTTTTCACGAAACAAATGAGGCCTAAATTGTAGCAATTTAGCAATTAAAACTTCTTTCATAATAGTTTATATATTAATGAAAATAATCTTGATTTGTTATTTTAAAATTAATATCCAGCAATATTACACTAGTTAATTTTTAATTATTATATAAAAAATAATGAATTATAGAATAATATATGTTATTATGTTGTTATGTAAAATTTTAGATTATGTGTATAATTTATTAATTAAAATGATATTTTCAATTGTCTTGGATAATTTTATCAAGGTAAAAATGATCTAACGTGCAACACAGATAAAATTATTATTTAAATATTTTAAATTATATTAATTATGATATTATATATATATATATATATATATATATATATATATTATATTTATATGCTAAGAAAATAATAATTAATAGTTTTATAATCAAAATATTGAAATATTTAATTAGATAAGTGAATTAATGGGTCTTTTAGCAAATTAAAGTGGGTTTAAAACTTATAATATAAGGTATTTTGTTGTAATTTTATGGATTAATAGGATCTATGAAAAAACTAATGAATTTGTAAACCTTAAGATTCATACGACTCGCAGTAACATTCAATAAAAATATACATGAATTTTATAAATACATTAAACTATAATTTTATTAGTTCTTAAACAATGATAATGAGTACATGTTACCGCATGCATGATGACACTTTCATTGGTTCGCAAGATCTAATAATTATCCAAGTCAACTCTGGGCAAAAGTTAGCAATTTTTGATTTGATTCAAAAATTTTATCCGAATCCGTTCAAAATAACCATAATTTGAAATGATTAGAAATTTTTTGAATCGAATTAAGTAAAAGTCAATCTGACAGATCGAATCAAAATTGATTTAAATGGATAATCCATAACCTGCTCCAATTGATCCAAGGACAATAAAATTTTATTATTAAATATATATAAGATAGAATAATTAAAATAAAAAAGAAAGAACTTTATTTAAAAAAGTTTAGATTATTTAATTAAATTCAAATTCAAATTAAATTTTATTTTTATTTAAAATATACTGATATTTTTAATAAATTTGCTAATTTTATTATGTCTTTCCATATACCTAAATTATAATTTCTTACTTATAGTAACAAGTTATGTAGTAAGAATAAAAGTTATTTATTGTGATAAAATAATTTTAATGTTTTATATTAATTTAGTAGTATTTTTCATAATAATTAAGAGTTTGTGCTTTATATTAATAGTATTTTTAAATTAATTTCATTAGCACTATTAAAGTTTTTAAAAAATTTGATGGTAAATAATTAATCTCAATAAGACATAGTTTAAGTACCAGATTTAAACAAATATTTTTATCATTTTTAATTTAAATTCGTATATATTTTTATGATATTTGTATTAGATATTAATAGTTTCTAGTCAGGGTTTTTATAATTTCTATATAAGAGTTTATTACTCTATTTTGTAAGAGCTCTTGATAATGGAGAAATGATGTTGGGACCAATTTCTATAAATTATTATTATTGTTATCATTATTTAGGATTTTATATAAATTTGAAAAAAATATTGATGCATTATAGCATAAATTTTATGATATGTTCTCAGAATACATGAATCTATTTCTTGAAGAAAACATAATCAAATAATTATAATGAATCTTATACCATATAATTTGAGGGCTTTGATCACTCACTATTAAAATAAATGAATAAACTATGCTAATTATTGGTACAATATATATACTAAATTAATTAGGAATTATGAGTAGACAAACACAAAATGTATTATATTGAATAAATAAATACAAAGTACAAATATAATATGGAAGAAATAAATATTATACTAAATATTTATATGAAACAAATCTTAAAAAATGGAATAAATAAAATATATGCCAATTATTTATGTGGCATCAAATAATATAAAATGAAATAACAAATATTATATCATATATTTATATAGAACAAGTTCAACAAATTTGAAATAAATAAATTATATATCAATCCTTTATATGACATAAATAAATAGAAAATAGAATAGCCAAATTTTATTCTATTTATTTATATGGTACAATTTTATAAAAATTTAAAATAAATAAAAATATATACCTATTATTTATATGGCCAAAAATAAACGTAACATGAAATATTATATCATATATTTATATAGAATAAAACTAAAACAACATATAATAAATAAATTATTTACATGGTATAAAAATATGAAATGGATCCGTTAAACTTTATTCCACATATTTATATAGTACAAGTCTATAGAAACTTAAAATAAATATTATATCATATATTTATATGAAATAAATCTATAAAATTCAAAATAAATAAAATATTGTCTATAAAATTTAAATAAATAAATTATGTACCAACTATTTATAAGGTATAAAAAATATGAAATGGAATAACTGAACTTTATTCCACTATTTATATTGTGCAAGTTTATAGAAATTTGAAATAAGCAAACTATATATCAATTATTTAGAATAAAAACTTGAAATAAATAAATAATGTTGCAGTTATTTACATGACACAAATAAATATAATATAGAATAAGCAAATTTTATATATTTATATGATACAATTTTATAAAATTTCAAATAAATAAAAAAGGTAACTATTATTTATATGACTCAAATAAATTTAACATGAAATAAACAAATATGATATTATATATTTATATGAAATAAGTCTATAAAAATTCAGAATAAATAAATTATGTATCAATTATTTACAAGGTATAAAAAAAATATGAAATGGAATAGTCAAACTTTATTTTACCTATTTATATGGCACAAGTCTATAAAAATTTTAAAGAAGCAAACTCTGTATTAGTTATTTATAAAGCCCAAATAAATTTAATATGGAATAAATAAATATTATATCATATGTTTATATGGAATAAGTCCATAGATATTTATAATAAATAAATTATGTATCAACTATTTATTAGGTATAAAAAAATATGAAATGAAATAGTTAAATTTTGTTCCACCTATTTATATGACACAAGTCTATAAAAACTTAAAATAAGCAAACTCTATGCCAGTTATTTATATAGCTCAAATAAATTTAATATGGAATAAATAAATATTATATCATGTATTTATATGGAACAAGTCCATAAAAATTTAGAATAAATAAATTATGTACCAACTATTTACAAGGTATAAAAAAATATGAAATGAAATAGTTAAACTATATTCCATCTATCTATATGGCATAAGTCTATAGAAACTAGAAATAAACAAACTCTATATTAGTTATTTATATAGCCCAAATAAATTTAATATGAACTAAACAAATATTATATCATATATTTATATGAAATAAGTCCATAAAAATTTAGAATAAATAAATTATATACGAACTATTTATAAGGTATAAAAAATATGAAATGAAATAGTCAAACTTTGTTCCATCTATTTACATGGTAAAAATCTATAAAAACTTAAAAATAAACAAACTCTATACCAGTTATTTATATAATCCAAATAAATTTAATATTGAATAAGCAAATATTATATCATATATTTATATGGAATAAGTTCATAAAAATTTAGAATAAATAAATTATATATCAATTATTTATAAGTTATAAAAAAAAATATGAAATGGAACAGTCAAATTTTATTCCACCTATTTATATGGCACATGTCTCTAAAAACTAGAAATAAGCAAACTCTTATTTATATAGCCCAAATAAATTTAATATGGAATAAACAAATAGTATATCATATATTTTTATGGAATAAGTCCATAAAAATTTAGAATAAATAAATTTTGTACCAATTATTTATAAGTTATAAAAATGAAATTGAATTATATTCCACCTATTTATACGTTACAAGTCTATAAAAACTTGAAATAAACAAATTTTGTACCAATTATTTATATAACTTATATAAATTTACTATAGAATTAAAAAATATTATATCATATATTTATATGAAATAAGTTTATAAAAGTTTAAAATAAATAAATTTTGTAAAAATTATTTACACAATATAATATAAACAAAATAGTAATCTTTGTTAAATTTGTTTGCTGTTATGTGAAGCATTAATATCTTATTATTTACTTTGTTAAAAAAAAAAAAATGTTGTAGCAATAGTTTCTGCGTTCTGAAAAGTTAATAAAATATTTATTTGACGCAACAACAAAACAAATATAGGCCTCTAACACTAATGCATAATGTAGAGAATGTTTCTAGCGTAAAAAAATTTTCTTATAATTGATGATAAATTTATTTATTATAAATATTTAAAAATATTATTAAAAGTTTTTCTTATAAAATTTGATTAATAATGTATCTAACTTATTTGAACAAATGTTATAAAATATTTTAAAATCTAAAAATATTATTATTTAATTAATAAAAGAAATCAGATTTTTACCGATCATTATTAGTAAGTATGCTTAATAAATTAACTCAATTGATTCAATTTAATTTGATAATAAGAATTTTAAATTTAATTTAATTGATTAGTTTTTAAAATTAAATTAATTTTATCTTGTTCAATTTTGAAAATCAAAACCAAATTAATTGAAATTTTATTAACTTTTTTAAGAATTATATAAATGTAATTTCATATACTTAAAAAATAAATATACTTCATATATATATATATATATATATATATATAAAACAGCCACTATTGATGGCTGCCACGATAACTTTTGAGTCATAATGAATGCCAGCAAGCTGGTAGTAATGTTGAAATTTTTTTTTACGTGGACTAATATTAATTATGAGTTGATTTTATTTATTTATAAAACAGATTGAATAATATAATTTATTGATTTGGGGTAAGCTCAATTAAAATGTGATCAATTGAGTTATGGGCTTGTGACATCTTTTATGGGCCGATATGGAAGACGGTCAATGTAGGCCTATTTTAACATAAACCTGTGATGGGTGGACCTGTTAAAATTTATTATAAATAGGCTAGGTCCTCTCTCCTGCCTTCAGAATGAAAAATCCTAGTTGTTAAGCCCATTGTAGCCGTTTTTGAGAAGGTCAAGGAGAGGAAGACCTAGCTTCCGTTTTTAACCGTTCTGACAAATTCTTCAAGTGGTTTAATTTTCAGCGTTTGTAATTATGGCTCAGAACAATTTGAGATTCAACGCGGAGATAGGTACGCAATTTGTTTCCGTTCAATTATTAGATTTTTGGTGTTCTAATTTATGTAAAAGATCTTAAAATTAAATATATTACATGTGATATCAGAGCTGGTTGTGGTACATGATTTAGAACCCTAGATGTTGTATATTGTTAACAAAAAAAAAATTGATGATCAATGTTGTTATATCGTTTTAATACATATATTAAATTTGCTTCAATCATCACGAGTAGTTTGACTAGCTCAGACAGTTGAGGACTACATTATTTATAGAAGAAGTCGCGGGTTTGAATCTGCGTCCCTGCTTCCTGCCATATTTTTTTTGATTTCTTTCCTTCTTTCCCTTTTCTTTCCTTTTCTGCTGCAATTCTTTCACAACTCAGAAAGATACAGAAACCCTTCCTTTTATTTTTTGGGTTCCAAGCCGAAACTGTAAACAACAACTCCTCCTCGATCTTTTCCTGTAATCGGCTTCTGTTGCAGAAGAATAGGATGGACCAGAAAACGATGGTGATGCTGATGTAGAAAACAGATCGACATTTTTGCCGATAAACCAGCGTTCTATGATATATGTGTGTTTTGTATTGACTATTATTGTGTTAAGATTGTTTGTGATTGGCTGAGTTGGTTTGTTGATGTTGTTGATATCGCAGAAATTAACGGAAAACAGATGGCCTTCGATGATGTTCCCTCCCGATTCAAGATCTGTGATTCATTGATTTTTTTGATTTGTGGCAATGGATCTTCTATTGGCTGTTTGCTTGATGAATAGTTTGTGTTGTTTGAGACAGTATGTTATTTTTGGTTGTTGATTGTGCTGATACTGGTGAAAGATCGACATCCTTGCCGATGATGATCGGCGTTCTGGTTTTCTGCGAAACAAAAAAAAAAAAAAGGGAAGGAGATAGAAGCGCGTCGTGGGTTTTGAACCCACGATCGCGTCGTGCCAATGAATGTAACCTAAGCCAACTGAGCTATGTTTTCTGCTTGTTCATATATTATGCGCGTTAATATTTACATAAGTAATTTATGTTCATCTACATCATGACAAATTTTATTTTTATTTTTATTTTAATAATTATTAATATATATGTGTATACATATATATTAATATTTAGGTGTTATATATATATAATTGATTGTCAATTTATTATTTAGTGATATTTAATTTTGTAATAATATTAAATAATAAATATTTATTTATTTATTTATTTTGCACATATATGAAAAAAAAATAATTATGTGCTTAAAATTAAGGTATATTATTTTTGGTACCTTGTGTATTTTTGAAATATATATTTCTGTTTTGGTATGTATTCTAATTGGGCTATAATAAATCTCTAATTAAAAATAATTTTATGGGTTGATATGGGTGTTACCGCCAAAGTGGGACACCTATTGAAATTCATAGAGTTGTTTTTAATTTTTGTGAAGAGATAATTCCAAAATTAATGTATTTAATAATCTGCCCAAAGGGGGTTATCAGATACATTTATTTTGGGAGTGCTTGTTATGAAAAGAATATTCTAAATTAATGTATATAATAACCTGCCCAAATAGGGTTATTAGATGCGTTGATTTTGGGAGAGCTTGTTGACATAAAGCTATTTGTGTTTAGAGGTGTATTAGTCTAGAGACTCTGTCTGCCCAAAGGGGATAGATTTCTCGAAACTAGTGTGATCTCAGTTGTGTGCTTTGTAACTAAAAATTCTACTGTACGTGCATGTTTTGACCAAAGGGGAATATGTAGTGATGCCAGAATTTTCTAAATTGTGTAAATTGCAAATTTATTTTGTGTGTAGCCCAACTGTAATACATACTTTTATTTTGTTGCAAACAGTCTTTTTTAGTCTCAACAACAGTACTACGACTGTTGAACTTTTGACTAGCAACAATTTTAAGAGGTGGAAAAATGACATTTTATTTGTCTTAGGAATGAGTGAGATTGATTATGCCCTGTATGAAGATGAGCCTGCTAAGCCCACCCATGAGAGTAATGTTGATGAAAAAGAACTGCATGCTAAATGGGAGAGATGAAATCGTTTCAGTCTAATGGCCATGAGGAAACTATTCCTGAACACCTTAGGAGTAGTTTGTCCACTGATGGTACTGCCAAAGCCTTTCTTGCTGCTGTAGAAGATAAATATTTTGTATCCGATAAGGTTGAGACTGAGACCCTAATGAGTCAATTAACCAGTCTGAGATACAACCAGAGTGAGAATGTGAGAGATTATATTCTGAATATGGTTCACCTCCAAACCAAACTTAAGGGTCTTAAACTTGAGATTTCTGATGAATTTATAGTTCACTAAGCTTTAAACACCTTTCCTTCTGAATTCAACCAGATTAAGACTGTTTATAACACCCAAAACACTACCTGGACCCATAATGACCTTATAACTAAGTGTGATACTGAAGAAAAGAAAATCAGGAAAGAAGAGGGTGAAGTTGTTATGCTATTGACACATCATAGGGCTGATCCTAAAAAGGATAAAGGTAAGTTTAAACCTAATTATTATGCTCCTAAAAGAAATCAGAATTTTAAATGGCATGGTAAGAATCAGACCAAGAGAGGGGGAGATTTTAGGAGTGCCCATAAAAGTAAGGTGAAATGTTTTTTTTGTCATAAAAAAGGTCATATGAGGAAAGATTGTCATCAATTCACAGCTTAGCTAAAGAAGGATGATGAAGGTATTCCTTTGGCTTACGTTTGCTTTGAATCTTCTATGGTTGATGTATCACCAAAATTTTGGTGGCTTGATAGTGGTGCAACTGTTCATGTTGCTATTACCTTGCAGGGGTTCATAAGCAAACAAAAGCCAAGTGAAAGAGAGTCCAAGCTTAGAGTTGGAAACACTTTGAAGATAGATGTTGAGCAAGTAGGAGTAGAAGTAGTTAGATTAGTCTTGGAATCTGGATTTTGTTTGACTTTGGAGAACACTTTTTATGTTCCATCTTTTAGGAGAAATTTTGTTTCTATTTCTATTTTGGACAAGATTGGATATCATTTTGCTATTGGTAATAGAAAAGCCAATATGTTTTTAGATTCCAAATTGATTGGTGAATGTGTTTTGTTCGATAATTTATATAGATTATGTTTGGATGATGAGAAAGATTGTGAAGCCAATGTTGTGGCTAAACGATCCTTAATTAAAGAAAAATCTTATTCATTATGGCACAAACATTTAGGTCATATATCTAGAGAAAGAATTGGAAGACTAGTAAAAGATGACATTCTTCATTCTCTTGATTTTGAGGATCTAGATGTTTGTGTGGATTGTATAAGGGGTAAATTGACTAAGAATAAAAAGAAAGGTGTTAATAGAAGTTCAGATCTTCTAGAGATTATTCATACTGATATTAGTGGAATTTATTCACCTACTATTTGTGGCAATAAATATTTTATTACTTTCATTGATGATTTTTCTCGTTATGGATATTTGTACTTGATAAAGGAGAAATCAGATGCTATTGAGATGTTTAAAATTTTCAAAATTGAGGTTTAGAAACAATTGAAAAAATTCATTAAAATTGTCATGTCTGATCGTGGAGGTGAATATTATGGCAAATATGATGAAACTAGTCAACATATGGCCAAATATTTGCAAGAATGTGGAATAGTTGCTCAATATATCATGCCTGGTAGTCCTGAACAAAACGGTGTCGCTGAAAGGTGTAATCATACTTTGAAAGATATGATGAGGAGCATCATGAGTAGGTCTAACTTGCCTGAATTATTATGGGGTGAAGCTATTAAAACTACCATTTGTATTTTGAATCGTGTCCCTACCAAATCCTTACTTAAAACACCTTTTGAGTTGTGGACTAGTAGAAAACCTAGTTTGACCCATTTTTGTGTTTGGGGTTATCCTACCGAGGTTAGAATATATATTCCAAATGAGAAGAAGATTGACCCTAGAACTACCCGTTGTTACTTTATAGGGTACCCAACCCATTCTAAAGGATACAAATTATATTGTCCTACACGTGGCACAAGAATTGTAGAGTCCTTGACTGCAAAGTTTTTTAAGATGGATGTTGCTGATCTAGACATTTCTCAACCGCCTGTTCATGGTGTACAAAATGAAATTGCAACCATTCCTTTACCTTCATCACATGAAAGAATAATAAGAGTTCCTATTCAAGTAGGTGGTGGTGGTGAGGGTGCAATTGATCTTCCTCCTCTTGTTGACAATCATCCGGAGCCTGTTATAGCTGAACCATTACCTATTAGAAGGTCTGATTGGGCGAGAAGGTCAGCAATTCCAGATGTTTTTGAGGTCTATCTTGGTGAATGTGATTATAATATAGATCATGTTATTGATCCTGTATCTTATAATGAGACTGTAAATAGTGTTTGTTCTTAATTCTGGATTGATGCTATGAAAGATGAGATGACATCAATGAGTCATAACAGAGTTTGAGAACTAGTGAAACTTCCTTCTAATAATAAACCCATAGGTTGCAAATGGGTATACAAAACCAAGAAGGATTCTAAAGGAACGGTTGAGAAGTTTAAAGCTAGATTGGTTGCTAAGGGGTTTACACAGCATAAAAGTGTTGACTACAATGAGACTTTTTTTGCTGTTTCTTCTAAAGATTCCTTTAGACTAATTATGGCCTTGATTGCTCATTTTGATTTAGAATTACATCAAATGGATGTCAAAATGACATTCTTAAATGGTGACTTGGGTGAGGAAGTTTATATGGTGTAACCGAAAGTGATTTAGAATTACATCAAATGGATGTCAAAATGACATTCTTAAATGGCGACTTGGGTGAGGAAGTTTATATGGTGTAACCGAAATGTTTTAAAGAAAGTGGTAAAAAAACACTTAGTTTGTAAACTAAAGAAATCTATTTATGGTCTCAAACAAGCTTTGCGTCAATGGTATCTCAAATTTGATGAGATAGTTACTTCACTTGGTTTCACAGAGAACAAGATTGATCAGTGCATTTATCATAAGATCAGTGGGAGTAAATTTATGTTTCTTATTCTTTATGTTAATGATATTTTATTGGCGAGTAATGACGTGAGAATGATTTGTGAAACTAAACAGTTACTCTCTAGGACTTTTGATATGAAAGATCTTGGAGAAACATCTTTTGTCTTAGGTATTGAGATTCGTCGTGATCGATCCCGTCATTTACTAAGTCTTTCTCAAAAGGCATATATTGATCGTGTACTCAGTAGATTCAATATGCAATCTTGTAAAGGTGGTGATACTCCTGTGGTGAAAGGAGATAAATTTAGTAAGGAGTAGCGCCCTAAAATTGATATAGAAAGGCAAAACATGATTAATATTCCTTATGCAAGTGCAGTTGGCAGCTTGATGTACGCCCAGGTGTGTATAAGACCAGATATTGCATACATTGTCAATGTTCTTGGTCGATATCTTTCTAATTCTAGTTGGGATCATTGGGTAGTTGCTAAGAAGGTAATGAGATACTTGCAAAAGACAAAGGATTATATATTGGTTTATAGACCTGTGGATGATCTTGAAGTGGTGGGGTATTCAGACTCTGATTTTGCAGACTGTCAAGATGATATGAAATCCACTTCAAGTTATATTTTTATGCTTGCTGGTGGTGTTGTTTCGTGAAAAAGTGTTAAACAAACACTTACAGCTTCTTCTACTATGCAAGCTGAGTTTGTTGCATGTTATGGTGCTAGTACACAAGCTATATGGTTAAAGAATTTTATTTCTGGATTGCTTGTGGTTGATTATATTGCAAGGTCACTTCGTATCTATTGTTATAATAATGCTGTTGTGTTCTTCTCTAAGAACAATAAAAGTTCGAGTGGTTCTAAGCATATGAAAATCAAATATCTTACAGTCAGAGACTTAATAAAGAAAGAAGACATTGAGATTTTGTATGTTAGTACTGATTTAATGCTAGTTGATCTTCTAACCAAAGGACTCAGACCCATAGTTTTTAAGAAACATGTTTGTGATATGGGTGTTGTGGAGTCTTTTGATGTGTTTGGTTAGTGGGAGTTTTGTGTTTGTAATTGAACATTCAAGTTAAATAATTTTGCTACATTGCTTATTCATATTTATTTATATGAGTTGAGTGTTTTGTAGTTGTTTGTTTTGCGTATGTGCACATTTTATATGTATAACATGCTATGAGTTGTGATTAATATGCTTAACACTAGTGTGATTATCTTAAGCAGAGCTGGTTTCCAATTGTGTTTCTGGAAACAAAAGCTAAGGCATTGTGATTGTATTTCCAAATGGAAATAACAGCCTTATTGTGAAGCCTTGTAAATTTCTCTTGCTCGTTAGAGCATGTGTGAGAGAGAAATGTTTGAAGTACTGACAAAAAAATAGTGTATTGATCACATGTGTGCGCTATTTTCTTGCTACACTGCCATATCGGAATATAGGTCGATTAAATTGTCAATATTTGTGACTATGGATTGGTACTATGTCAATAAGGGGCATAACTACAGTCATGATCCGATATTGATAATTTAATATGGACATGATTGTGTTTGAGATGTCACTTTATCAATAAACTGTATGTTTTCTAAAAATTATGTGGTCACACTTGAGTTTAAAGTATTCAGTCCGAGAGTTGTTTTCGAAAATGTTTTCTTTCTTAAAACATGAAAATGTCATAATTAATATTGTCTAAGTGGGAGAATGTTGAAATTTTTTTTTTATGTGGGCTAATATTAATTATGGGTTGGTTTTAATTATTTATAAACGGACTGAATAATATAGTTTATTGATTTGGGATAAGCCCAATTAAAATATGATCAATTGAGTTATAGGCTTGTGACATTTTTTATGGGCTGATATGGAAGACGGTCAGTGTATGTCTATTTTAACATAGATTTGTGATGGGTGGACCTGTTAAAATTTATTATAAATAGGCTAGATCCTATCTTCTGTCTTCATAACGAAAAACCTTAGTTGCTACGTCCATTGTAGCCATCTTTGAGAAGGTCAACGAGAAGAAGATCTAGCTTTCGTTTTCAATCGTTCTGATAAATTTTTCAAGTGGTTTAATTTTCAGCGTTCGTAATTATCGCTCATAACAATTTGAGATTCAACGCGGAGACAGATACACAATTTGTTTCCGTTCAATTATTATATTTTTGGTGTTCTAATTTATGTACAAAATCCTAAAATTAAATATGTTACACGTAATACTAGCTAAGACTCCACAGATTAAGATGTGATTTATTTATAAATTATTTTATATGTGCCTAAAATGACAAAAGACATGTTCATTAGTAGGCGTTAAATTGAATTATAACCTATAAATGTAAATAGGATAATATCATAGAAAATGTCATCATTATTAACAAATTTTATACATAATTTAAAATTTTACATAAAAATATAATAATATTTATTGCCCCGTAATTTATTCTTTTTATATGATAATTAAAAATTAACCAATGTAATGTTGCAGGATATTAATTTTACAATATCAAATCAAGATTATTTTCATTAATATATAAACTATTATAATAGAAGCTTTAACTGCTAAATTGCCATAATTTAATATTTTTCTTTAGCAAATATATTATTAGAACATTCTCTAATATCCATAACTAATAATAATATAGCTATTGTTGACAAATAATTATAGATGTTGAAATGAAAACTTATAAATATAGCTATATTAATTCACTTTTTTTAATAACAAAGAGATATTAGTAATAAGATATACAACTGATATGTTTTATTATATTAATAGAATATGAGGACAACCTCAATTTATATTAATATAGTTCAGGTCAACCACACCACAGACAAATAAATATAAACATAAAAATAATAACTATATATATTATAATATTACAATAAAAAAAAATCCATAACTATCATCATTATTAAAAAAAAAAATTATATCATATGATGACTAACTCAATTCACAAATAAAAGTCTAATTTTACCAAACAAAACAAACCAAAACAGACTATAAAAAATAAATTAAGGAAAAACATTTGATATAAAATATGTCAAATAATAAATATCTCATAGTCTCAAAAAATCCTCATTGTTGTTTCTCTCGGTAGGTGGATCTATATAACTAACTTGGTTTATTAGTATACATGAATTTGATTTATTTTCATGAATACCATTTGAAATCTTATCAGAAAATAATGTTGACTGATCCACAAAATTGATAGTGAATGAATCCATAAAATTAGAAGACACATAATTAACATCTTCATCTGTAACCCGATTGCTAGCAATATTCATCTCCGTAGCTCTATGAAAGCTCTTACAGTTTGACTTTGTATGCCCATATTGCTTACAGTAACTACATCGCCTTCAATTGGTGCTTTTATTTAAATTATTTCCTTGGTTTCCTTTTGTCTGGACAATATGTGGATCCTGAATGAATTTACTTCTGTTTGCTTTTGATATTGATGACGTCTGATTTGACTGAAACTTCAAATTTCAGCACATTTCTTCCATTCTAGATGTTGATTTTGCCAAATTTGATTTAACTTCAAAAAATGCTTCATTTGATTCACTTGCCAATAACAAAGATGATTACATTCATTTTGTAGGGGAGCAAACCTGTGGATACAAATTATTAGGGAATAAAAAATTTACATATGCATTTAAAAAGTTGTATTTAGTAGAAGGATTGCAAACCTGAAGATAGATCTCATGTCTGAAGGAACATCTTTAGTAGTACCAAATTGCACCTTAGCATCCTTAGTCCACCGCTTCAATATCAAGCTTGATGAAATTTCAGATAAGTTCTCTACCTTCATTACACAATATATGACAACATGGCAAGCCAAGGGAGTCAAACATACGACAAGAGCAATTTAGATGGTTTTCAATTAGTGAGTAAATTACTAACTATCTAGATTCTGGTTTCTGAAATCTATACACTCTCTTATTCATTTGATCTTGTTTATTAATCATGGAAAAGTGCACCTTTTCAAAATTTCAACTCTCACACTCTTAAACATAGTCCTTGTATAAACATTAGCTGCATGACTCTAAAAAACTGCTAAGTGAGTCATTCAAATAGGGTCTGAGCGAGAAGCATCAAATTCATGTTTCAATTCAGTATGAAGTATATCTCGAAGAGCTCTATCAAATTGTCTCACAAATTCAAATAAATTCAACTTGCTTTGCAAAAAGCGATCCATGTAATAATGCATGCCCTCGCATCTTTGGGAGCTTGTTTGCCCTGTAAAGAAATAACCCCTTGTATAAGCTTCAGCCCATCTAATCTGATCATCATACACTTTGGCTATCCATTGATTATTGTGAAGATTGTAACGCTCGATTGCATCGTTCCAACACTTTTCAAACTTTTCAATACTCATGCAATTAGTCATGCAATAATAAAATGAATTATGAAATTCAGAATCACGAATATTTGATTTTGCATTTCTTTCTAAGTGCCATGAGCATAGCCGATGTCTGGTGCCAGGAAATGCTTCCTTTGATTGCTTTGCACATAGATGAATCACCATCGGTAATTACTGTCTTTGGTTTCCTCCCCTCCATTGCATGACGAAATGCATCTAATACCCATTTATAATTGGCAATTGTCTCATTGGCAACCAAAGCACAACCAAACACTATTGTCGACCAAAGATGGTTGACCCCAACAAATATAACAAAAGGCATTTTATAAGTATTAGTCATGTACGTTGAATCAAACACTAATACATCTCCAAAACTTGAATAGTCCATCCGAGATAATGAGTATGACCAAAAAAGGTTGTCAAACCTATTATCCTCATCCATAGTATATCTGCAATAAAACTCAGGATCCTTACCAGCTAAGGCATGCAAAAATGCAAAGACAACTTCTGGGTCAGTTTCTAATATTTGAGTCCTACGATCTGCATCAACAAAAATGTACAAATCTTTTCTTGTAAATCCCACATATTGAAATCCCCAACACAATTTACCATATAATGCATAATTGGCTAGTTCTAACGATCTCACTTGTGCAATATCAGACTCTTTCAACTGACGAGATCTCAGAAATTGTAAATCATCAGAAGTGCTCATTATATGATTATGATCAACAATAAATTCCTCCACCATGTATCTACCAGTTGAACGATTATAATTCACACGAAATGCAACAAGACATTTACACCTAGTTATAGGCTTTGCTTCTCTCTTTCTATTTTCTTTCTCAAAATCCTTTTTAACATGCTCTCCTTCCCTACAACAAACCCACCTTCTCATCGCAATTATCCCATTTTTATATCTTCTAATGTTATCTCTCCGAACACTAAAACTAATAGCAATTGAATAAGTAGAATAAAATATTTCAATAGCTTCAACTGATTCAAATATATATCCTAGTAAGTCATCTGTAGACCAATCAGTGACGTTTTTTGAAATCCCAATAGACAAAAAAAACCAATTAAAATTTAGCAAACTATTATCTATTGTTTGACTAAATTCTTTAAGCTCGCTATTCTCATCAAATTGCTCAGTATCATTCTCATCATCTTCCATAGTTAAATACTTTTAAATCTATATTCATAAAACATGACACCATTTCCTATTTCACAAAACAATTATGTTCAAAAAATATTTTATAATAATATATGTTAACTATTAAATGTATAAAGTGTATTAAACTTTAACATTAATATTAATTTCTTAAAAAATGATATCATAAATCAATATTCATATTCAACAATTTACAAAAAATTCTATTTATAAAAATAACTATTGACTAAAAATATTACTATTATACTAATAATAATCAAGTACTTATAAACAAGCCTTTTAAATTTTATATAGGAATCATTTTTATCACACAACTTACTGTAATAATAGCAAAACTATCTTTGCATAAACAAATTTTAATAGTTAATAGCTTGGATTCTTCAAATAATCTCTTCACATCCCATTTAGTATGTTAATTCACGTCATGCATGAGATTTTTTTTAAGAGAAAGTCGTATAAGGTTAAAAACAACAATTTCTGAAATATTATTAGCAATAAAAAAAAAGCAAAAATTAGAGCAAAGTGAAGTAATTAAAGAAGGAAACCTTAAGTTCTAAATTATTTAAATAAATATTATCCTGAAAGAAAACTAGAAGAATGTTGTTGTTGAATACTGACATGAGACATAGGACATGCATGACCTATTTGTCATCAGAGTAGTAGAGTTTTACTAGCAAACACGAATTCACGGCTTTTGGAATGTTATGTATTGAATTCATCAGATTATCTCTTCACATCCTATTTAGTGTGTTAATTCATGTCATGCATAAGATTTTTTCTTTTTTTTTAAAAAGAAAGACGAATAAAAACAACAATCTTTGAAATATTATTGGCTTACAAACTATGAACCAAACAATATTATAAACAATGAAACCAGATCGTATTATAAACTATGAAAAAACTATGAAAATTCTAAGTCAAATAAAGATAAAAACTTACCTTGTTCAAGTAGATTGTCAATGTGAAGTGAGTTCATAGAACACAAAAAGAAGAAGCTGATTTGTTTTTTGAGATTTTGAAAGGGAAGAAGAACACGATGAGTTTTAGAGAAAAGAAAGAGAAGATGAGTTGTAGATAAATGCAAACTGTGTTTTATACTTTTACAGTTTTTTAAAATTAAATTTAGTTTTATTGTTTTACAGTTTTTTTTTAAAAAAAAAAAAAATAAATTTGAGGACATAGATGGCCTCAGGGCATATTATAAAATCCCATTTTCTTATTAAATAAGTTCTACTTCATTACAACACTGATTCCTTAGGTATACATTTCAGAATATTTTTTTAATTTATAATCATATTTTAAACATAAAAACTATGTTTAATAAGTTAATCTTCATTATTTCATATCAAACTTAAATTTATATGATTTCAATTTTATAATTTCAATTTTATAACAAACATCAACATAAATGAGAAGAAAAAAAATATTAAAGAAATATGAGCATAAAGTGAAGTGATATAATCCAATCCCTTGTTTGGATTGGGGTTTTGAAGGATTGACAGGATTTGTTATGGTTAGAAACTCTCAAACTCTGATTGGGAAGTTAATTCTATGATAGAGGTAATGTTTTTAGAAGGTTTAATAATTTTCCAACACCCTTGTTTTTTCAATTCATCAATTTGGTGGGTTAATGAGGTTTTTTTTTTTTTTTTTTTTTTTTTTAGTTTTAACTATTTTCACTTTCATTTAATTTTAACTAATTTGGATTTTCTATTCTTATTTTATTTTATAATTCCTTTTTAGTTATCTTCTTAAAACCTTTATATTTAGAAGATATTTAGGTAATTTTAATATGAAACCTTTATTATACCTTACTTTCCAATCAAACAAGTTAGACTATAAATCATACTTTACCTTACCTTCTTCCCAAACAAAACAAGATTAAATTATTAATCTTATCTTACTAAACTTTACCTTACCATAGTTTAAAAATTTTGACCTTACCTTACCATCTATTTTTCCTAATAGAGGCTTAGTGCAAATGTTTTAATGGAAGTAAATTTTCCAAGCTTAGCTATAAATTGGAAAATCATAGAAAGTTGATTTCCAATTTTCTAATCAAAATATTTTGTAACCAAACATTAAATTCTATTTTTTTTAGTTTTTTAGAATAATTTTCTAGAAAATAATTTTTATTTTCTACAATTAAACATAACTTAATAATTTCAGATGTACTTTCAAAAAATAGAAAATACTTTTTTGAGTATTTCTTAAAAAATATTTTTACAAATTAACAATTATTATGAAACCAATAAGCATGTTTGCTATTGGTTTGAACATTTCTCTTATGGCATGCTATTTTTGAAAAGGTAATAAAAATAAAAGTTATTTAGGCTTTTTAGTTTTATTTTTGAATTTTATTTATTTATTTCTTTTGGAGTGATAGTTTTTGTGATTTTTGGAGTAATAAGTTAAAAAATTTAAAAAGCACGTAAGCATGTTAATAAAAAATTTTACAAATTTTAGTTGAATCGTCATTAAAATTCATAAAAGTTCATGAGAATTTAAAATTTTGAGAGAAATCATTATCTAAAAACATAACATATAAAGACTGATTTTAAAATTTGAATGAAGCACATAACCTTATTCAATATACTGAAAATCCACCTTTGAATAAGATTATGACTCTCAATAACACAATTTTTTTAGAGTAAAAGGAAAATTTACTGGTTAACATTAACTAATCGCTATGCTGACATCTCGAGAAAAAAGTAACTCTATTTCATTTGATTTCTCTTTTATCCAAATATGCTCTTGATCACTAGTTATTACAAAATGGGTAAGGGAATAGGCAACTAAGTTTGTCGTTCTTTTGATAAAGGTGAAACCCAACATGCCACTATTCCTCATAAGATGTTGTATATCTTCAACCATCTATTTCGTTAGTAAGTTGCCTAAATGGTTTGCATTAACATCATCAACAAACACCTTGGTCACTCTCTCTCACTACATTGCTAATAGTTGCTTGCATTGTAGTTTCAATGTTCTACCGAAATGATAGTCCTTCAGCCATGGCCAAACTTCTACAAGCTCATTCCCTTTTTGCTATAAATATAAGACAACTCCACTAGCATCTCAAATTATAAAACTAAAACCCATAGTGCCATCCTTATATACTGTTGCATCCAAATTCAATTTGACCCATTACATAAAAGGCAATAACCATACAACAAGCTCCATATGTGTAATAGCATTTATCTATTTTTGTACTTGGGCTTTTTAAAAGTTTAATAGCAAGCATATTGTGTTTGCAATAATAGTTTGTGCATTATAGTGCTGACCCTCAAAGCCTCGTTTGTTTAGAGCAACCAAGTTGGGTCTTAAGAGCATACAAAATAACTCCACATACTCATTTGATTACGTTTCCATCATATGACCGAACACTACCTTAGAATTCCTTATAGCAAATGGGTGCTCATTCAGTCTCAAATGAGTTAGTGTACCACATCTTATCCAATTCACAACTTTAACATAGGTTTAGCTTCCACCTTATAAATTAGGCAAATTTGATTAATAACACACCATATCTTTGCCAAATTTGCTCCCATTAGGTAGAGAATCCTTGTAAGTTCACCATACATATTGTCACACGTTAAGGAGGGGAGTGTTCAACTACCATATCTTTTTCCATAAAAGATCCACCACACTTGTAGATGCTCGAGTCATTCTATTGTTCACTAAAAATAGATTGTGAGTGAGATGTTATGTTGAATTAACTAAAATTTAGCAGTTTGCTACATCTCCAAATTCGTTTGTTCTCAAGAAGCTGACAACTAATACGAATATATAAAATTTGCTTTGGTATTCCACTTGAGAATATTCGATGAACTAGAGTTTTATTCCATTGCTTGGCCTCCATGTAAATTAGATCACATACTCTATGCATTATTTACCCTATAGCAATTATAACTTTTTTACTGAAGGTATCTACACATCTATCCAATTAGAAATCAACATGGCACCCATTTCCCACCCTTCATGCATCTCAATTTTGTGGTTGTGCTAGAACAATCTTGTTTTGCAACTCATAACCTTTTATCAATCATTGAAGGAGGGGGTCAAAAGAACAAAGGTTAGACATTAGTACAATCCCAAGTTATGGCACACATTTAGAATCATCGAGGGACCCTTTATAAGGCCTCATGATTTTTAAAGCCTTAATTAGTGATCAAATGGCCAACAGGGAACCAGAGTAGGGCAATACTTTGGTATCACCCCTAATTAAAATGGAGTTTCCACCCAACTTTGATCACGATAAAAATTCGAGCAAAATGAATTTTGTGCCAAATAAGTCAATTAGAAGGTTCAATCCATCTTCACCTCATCAGAGATTAGGTTTAAGAATTGGGTACATTGTAAGGAAGAGGTTAGGCATCTCTAAATTGCCTAGATTTCGAGATGTGACATTTAGGCATCTCTAGTTCACATTTATAATATTAGTTATATTATTAATTAGACTAATTAATGATCTTACAACATTCATTTAGGGCATTTCAAGTCAGTCAACATTAATACATTACAAGCACTCACCACGAGGAAGGGGGTATGTATATATGATTTTCAACAAGGTTAGCATGCATAATCATCAATAAATATGCCATATGCAAGAAGTAAATGCATCTCCACCAGCCAAGAGAAAGCATATGTCAGTACCATATCAAGATCAAGGATTGCACTACCCTAAAGTCTAATGGTGCCATCAACCTAACAAAAGCCTCATCTCAAGCATGGATCAAAAGTATATCCAACTCCAATTCAAGGAAACCTAAGCATGCAATCTATTTCTATTATCCATGCATCAATAACAAAGTGGTATAATAAATTAACTTATAACATAAATAAATGTTAGTATGAACAATATTAGGTTAGTATTATTATTAACACATGATACATAAATGTACAAAGTACATATGAAGGATATAAAGGAAGCCTTAGGCAAGGGCTTAAGCCACCAATTTAGAGTCACAAGATCATTAGATCTTCTTCCACTAATGTTCCAAATGAGCTAAAACATCCTAGAAATACCTCTTGCTATCAATGAAGCTAGGATACCAAAATGATGGGAAAGAATGCACATAAGGCCACGAGTGTATGTAATTCGTTAAACATGAAAGGAAATGAAAATTGAGGGTCATAAAGTAATGAGATCTCTCCTCTAATTTACTTAAAATCACCCAAAAAGGAAAATGAAGGATGTGTCCAAGCTAATGAGCTAGCCACTCCCTCTTTGTGTGATGAGGATAGGAATGCATGCAAGTAAAAAAGCACCATAGGCAAACCTTAACACAATAGAATCAAAGGGTCATTGAGAATGAAATTACCTCTCCTAATCATATGCCTAATAGCATATAACAAAACATATAAACAAGAGGAATAAGAAAGAAGCATGGAGAAGCAAAATTAGAGTAAGACCTACCCATATTTTATTAATGGGGCTCCCAAGAGTCTCCTAGGAACCACTAAACTAAAGAGAAAATTAAAGGAGAATAAGAGAAGAAAAATGTTGTTCCTCAACCAAAGTTGGTTATGCAAACCTAATGGTGGTTTATACAACCAACTCAGTGGTCTATACAAACTATTAAATAGTCTATACAAACTATTGTAACTACAATTTTCAAAAATAAAAAAAAAGAAAAAAGAGATAGGAGAAAAAGGAGAAACATGGAGCCTTGAATGCCCTTTTAGTATGCCTTGCTCTCAAAGGCACTAATATGGTGAATGATCCGTTAATATGCAAGGGAAAAATGCAAACTCAAGTGTTAAAGGTCTTGTTTCTACCTTAAATCTTAGGTCGGTGAGTTAGGTGTTTAGATTTTCTATTGGTAAAAAGTGTTTTAATGGTGGTGTGAGTATATTTCAGAAGAATTTCATTAGGTTTCTCTAAGCCTCACCCTCTTCCTTAATTAAAGAGGTATTTATAGAGGTGAGAAAGGAGCACCTAAGCTAAATGGCTTAAGTTATACTTAACACACGACCTTCAGTAGATAGGATAAAAGAATCTTCTAGATAATAGGGTTTTTAAATTGTTTATGTAGCCAAGTAATTCGTTGTACAAATGAAAGTTTATAGTAGATTTAGAGTCAAAGGTCAACTGTTTTAAAAGGTTCTCTCTATTAGGGTTTGAGGCATGTCTGTACAAATAAGCTTTTAGTTGTACAACCAAGTGTGTTGGTTGTATAACTATAGAAGGCTTTCTTTTCAAGGTTTACATTTGGTTTGGTCTTGAAGGTTGGGTTTGATTTAAGGTTTTGGCAAGCTCTTGTTCCTTCCATTTGTAATGTTTCTCTCATATTCTTTAGGGATAATTCATGGTATTTCTCATCATTGGGCTTACATCCTAAGACTCAAAATCCAATGCTCATAGTTTGCCCCTATTTTGTGGGGCTTGAAAAATGATATTAAAAAAATGACTGTTAAATAATACAACAAAAAATTATTGTAAACGTAAACATTAAGGATACTAAAGGATACAACTTTTAAATAGCTCTTTGAACAAATACCAAAGTTTTTGGGTCTACTAATGTGAAATATTTACTTCTAGTAGCTCTTACACAAGTTCTAGAGTTCTTGAGTGTCTTAACAACTCTTTGAAAGGTACTAAGCACTTTTAATAGCTTTTTAGTAAGTACCAATATTAAATATTGAACTCTAGTAGCCTCAACTAGGTACAAGGATTGAAATTAAGATCATGGTGGTGATTCTGGCAACAGGTGAAAGTTCAATAGCTTTCAGTAGGTGTTGAAAAAGATTTTGTATTTTGACAGCCATTCTAGCATGAAATATTAGTTCAGGAGCCTTTTCGGCATGTGTGGAGGTTGAATTTGTGTTCTAACAACCATTCTAAAAAAATGATGGTTTAACAATCCTCTATTGAGTGCAAAAATTGATTTCGCATCTCAATGATCATTTTAATAACAAGGGATGATTTCATAGCACTTTCTACTTACATCAAAAGAAATTCTATATTTTGACTGATATTTGATAGTGAGACAAGATATTAGTGGCCCTTCTAGCTAGCATTTATAAAGAATTTGCTCTTTGATGGTGGTTTTAGTAGTTTGATAGGCTTTCTCGATGTTTAGACTTGGTTCTCCTTGCTCATTTTTGTTTTATAGTATGTAGGGGTATTTTTGGTCATTTTATAAAATTCAACCGAAAAGGGTTCACTCTCAGGTTTTGGGTTTTCTTCCTTTCATTTTTCCTCTCTCAATTTTTTTCTTAGGCTTTTTAGTGGTCTATATAAACAAGAACTTGTCTAAACAACCATTTAATTAAAAGACATGGAGGGTCACTAATATTAATTGTTTGTATAAACAACCCTCAGTATATAAACCCCCCTTAGTTTGCCCCAGACTTCATTTTTCTCATTTGTTACTTTTTTTCCTCCTTTCTCATTCTAGTCTTTTTTTTTTATATACAGTTTTATATGCTTACCTTTAGTTTATCCTTCAGAGCTGTTAAATGTACTCTATGAGTGCATATTAGCCTTTTCTTTGTTAACCAAATATCCTTACCATATAGTGATATTATAGTCTACCTTATCAAGAGAAACTAATGAATTAAAAATAATAATTACATGAGAATTTTAAGAGTTCATTCATAAGAAAAAAAAAATATTTGATTGTTGTTGAGCTTAATATAATTTTGCAATTCAATTGATATATGCAAAATATTTTAAGGGTTATATTGCCTATATATATGGATTTTTCATTTATGATAATTATTGATTTTGATCCAAAAAAGGATAAGCATTAGAATTTAAAGAAAGATATGTTGGTAAGTAAGCACTGAAAATCAAAAATAATATATTTATAAATGCTTGTTTAACCAAAAGAAGTAGTATGGGTTCAATTTAAAATATTTTCTTAATATTTTGGGTTTAAAAAAGTTGTGAAGGTTAAAGTCACTAAATAACAAAGTATGAAGAATGGAATAGAAATCATTAAGTATGCTTGGCAAAATATGACGTCAACATTAGACCCTTATGATTTTTAATGAAAATTTCTTCTTCTTTTTTTTTTTTTTTTATCCTATTTCCTTTTTTTGATGGCCAATACCTTACAAACTAAGTAAAGACCTTTTGGTCTTTTTGAAAAGTGTTTGATTACAGTCATGGAGATTGATGGGATGTTTTTACCTATGGAATGGTGAGAATTCTTACTTCGAGGAACTATAGAACTGCTAAATATGTTTATGCTTTGTCTAAAGCACATCAAAATTTAAGGTGTATAGTGGCTTCTTTAATATATTTTAAGATGTTGATGCAAATTTATTAATTCATAAGTTTTAAAATAGAATTTAAACAGTTAGTGTTGCTATATGTGTTAATAAGGTCATTTGATTCTTAAGGCTATTTTGATATTCATGAGTTCAATTTCTATAATGATTTTTATATTTTGTTTTTGTTTGCTCAAGGATAAGTAGTATTTCAAGTTTGGGAGAAATTGATGTGTACTTTGATTTTAAAACTTTGAAATATAGTTGTTAATATTAATATTTTATCCCTATTTTAGAACTAAAATTATGTAATTATGTTTCTTCTGAAGGAAATGAAGAAAATGATTATTTGTAAGGAGTTTTTGGTGATATTGAGGAAAAAATTAAGAAGTTTAAGTGATCATGACAATTTCTATGAAGAAAACATGAAAATTATCAAAGAGGAAGTCTTACACAGAGTGTGGTTGCTACAAATGTTAGAAGCAAAATTATGGAAGAAATACAACACATAAGTTTCAGGGTTTTGAATCTCAGGCCATATGAAGCCACATGGGCTAGTTCTCAACCTGTGTGAAAGTGTTATATTTAGACAAAGCGAAATGGTTATAGTATTGTTACATGGCCTATATCCTAGGTCATATGAAGTCCTAAAGTTTAAATTCTAGGCCATGTAACAAGTCTGATTCCCCTCCAACATTTTCAATCTAGATTGGGCCTTGACTCTTATATATACATCTTTTAAAGTTCATTTTTCAAGGAGAATAAAAAGAGTATGACCAAGAATTATTTTCTTAAGCTTTAGATACTTGTTCAAAGGAGAAACACTTAATTTTCATTAGAGATTGAAAGCTTTCATGAGAATTTTGCTTTAAGTTTAGTCTTTTGCTTAGAAGAATTTCTAAAGAGGATTCTTCTTAACTCTTCTTTGTTATTTTATTTTATTCATTGGATTATGATGTTTATGAAACATTCTTTTGCTTGTTCTTTAATCAGCCATGAGTTGCTAAATTTTTCTTTTTGGGGACTAGGATGTAACTCATACCTTTTTTATTGTTATTAATTAATTTTGATTTTAATGTATGTTGAGTGTCTTAATTTAGTAATTATATGCATAATTTCTTTCATATTTTAGAACTCATTTTTATGAAGTAGTAAGAGTAAAAGCATAACAACACTTTAAAAGTTGTCAGACCTAGGATCATTGTGATTTAGAGATAAGCATAATTCTTGGAGATCCTATTAAAAATTGGCCATAGAACTTGGTAAATTTCTATTAAATCTTTTGTGATCTTTAGAGTAGGAATACATCTAGTATAGCTTGAAAGAGTACGTTAAATAATTTAAGATATTTGATCTTTAAGAATTAACTCATGCATAATCAAAATCAATTCAAGAATATAACTTTAGGAAATTAGTGTGGTGAAACTCAATTCCCTAGAAGTTCATTCTTGTATTAATTTTTCATTACAAGTGTTTAGTTAGTTAATTTAGTTAGGTAATCATAATTATCATAATTGATTTGCTAGGTTATGTTAGGATTTAATAATTTTGGTACTTGTACTCATATCTTCATAGGAATGATCCTTCACTCATTACTCTATTATTTGTTATGATATGTGCACTTGCAAATTTTGCACATGTAAACTTTCCAACTCATAACAAAACTTAGCAAATAAAACTTAAGCTCATTCTCCCTTCCATTATTTATAGTGCAAAGTGTGTTTTTATCCCTAGTCATCTAATAATAGCTAATGCCCTTCTTACTTTTGAAATTTTTTACTTTATGAAAAAGAAGAGGATTAGTAGGAAAGGTCATCGAGTTTCGATGTTGGACACAAGTAAAGCTTTTGATCAGGTGGAATAATATTTTCTAAAATCTATTATGTTTACCATAGGTTTCTCTAAATCTTAAATAGGTTTAGTTATAAAGTATATAACCATTGTGTCACACTCCTTTCTTATCAACAATGATCCTCAAGTAAAGTTCTTCCCTAAGGGGGATCCACTATAAAGAGACCCTTTATATCCTTATTCTTTTATTTGCAAATAGTTTATCTTCGATGATTTCTTAAGTTAAAGAAAGGGGTGAGTAGCACGATATTAAAGTCATATGTTATACTTCCTATATTTTTTACTTTTTTTTTTTTTTATCGATGATAACATCCTTTTAGTAAGAGTTACAATCTAAGAAGATGATAGAATAATTCAAATTTTCAAAGAATATGAGTTGCATTTTTCAAAAAATAACTTAGAGAATATAAACCTCTATACAAGCTAAAATGTTCTAAAAGATACTGAAAATTACCCTAAAATATGAAGGGTGGAAAGGCCTTAAAGAAGCATGAAAAATACCTTGGTCTTCTTACCATTATTAAGAGGTCAAAGAAAAAGGTTTTTAAGTAAATTGATGACCTTTGTTGGCAAAGATGGAAGTAGGAAAAGAGAAGACTATCTAGAGTGGGTAAGGAGATTTTCATCAAAATAATCATCCAAGTTATTCAAACTGAGGCATAAGCTATGTTCTTTTACCTATTTCCATGTGCCAAAGAGATTAAGAGAACTCTTCCTAAGTTTTGCGTCTAGGAAAAGAAATTTCATTAGGTTGAATGGATAATCTCCCAAAGAGTAAGATACATGGAGGTTTAGAATTACAAGATCTTCATTGTTTCAATATGATGATTCTATATAAGCATATGTGGATTTTATTATAAAATTCTTGTTCTTTAGGAATCCATATATTCAAGGCCAAGTGTTATCCTGGTAGAAATTTCATGCAAACTTTGATTAGGTTTCAACCTAGTTACGCATGGTGCAACATCCTTGCTTCAAGGTATTTAGTTGATGAAGGCTTGACATAGAGGTTGGTAATGAGAAAGGGGTTTAAATTACGCATGACAGGTGGAGACTAAATAAGAAAGGTCGGAAGTGTGGTTACAATCCAAACTGTGGGGCTAAATATCGTGATAATATAGCTGATTGATATACAATAAAAATGCTAAAGTAAGGAGTTAAATCTCATGATGCTTTTTTACCTTTCAAGGTTAACTTAATTACTTCTATTCCTTTTAGTTTCATATTATTACATGATAAAGCAATATAGAGGTTCCTTAAAAAAGGAACTTTCATAGTTAGATATCTACATATCATCTTACTGATTCCATCAAATATAATTATATGTCTAGCACTAGTATGATTGAGGATCGTCATAATTTCTAGTATGAAATGTGGCATAGTGTGGTCCCTCTAAAGGTTTGCCAAAAACATTTCCTATGAAGCTAAAACTATTCATTAAGGGAGGTAATTCTTACCCTATTTGCATTTTATGTGGGAAGCATGTATAATGCATAGACCATATCTTGATTCAATGTCCATGTGTTGCTAATATTTGGTCTAATAGTCCTTACGAAAAGTGCACTAAGAGCGTGAATGAGGGATCAACATCACCCCCAATTCAATGGAATAGCTCTTATATATATATATATATATATATATATATATATATATATATATATA
>CATIWR010015361.1:0-31662 GCA_949677035.1 Omphalea diandra | reverse complement strand
ATCTAATAAAACTTTATTTGTTTTGTTGGGGGCGTCGGTTTTTTTGTTCTTTTTATTTCATCCAACTTTTTTTTGAATAAAAGTTTTTTTTAAAAAAAACACCCCCCCCCCCCCCCCCCCCCCCCCTTTTTTTAGCATTTTTATGACATTTTCTATTTTCTTTCATTTCAATATGACACATTTGATAGATATTTTGCATATTTGTATTGTTTATTCGATGATTTGAAAGCCCCACTTTTTAAACACCTACTTAGGACTTTCTATGATAAACCGAGGTGAAATTACCTCCATTTTTTTCTTATTATCAAACTCTAATATTTTCATTTGCAAAAATAAAAACATGATTTTTGCCCCTAATTATGTGTCTTTGAATTTGCATTGTCATCTTTTGCATACATGTGTTTTCCATAGCAAGTACATATGTCAAATTCAGCCCTATGGTGTTTGATTCTTCCCTAGGAGTAGAGTTGTACAACTTATCATAAGGTCGATATAGCCCAACTTGAGGGTTGTGCAGCCTAGCCGGAGGCTGTACACCTGGTCAGGGCTATATAGACCTGGTCAGGGACCGTATAAACCTGTTTAACTTTTTTTCTTTTATAAATACCCACTCCAAATCTGTTCTACACACCACTATTTATAGCCTCCAAGCTATGTCAATAGCATTTATACATCTCTTTCACTCTAAATTTGGTTCAATCTACCATGTTTGGGTCTTTTAGCTAATCGTCACCTCTTTTATTTCTACCTTGACACCTACTTCCTATGAGCAACGTATGACTTATGGGATTCCACCACCCATACTTTCCATTTCTTGATTATCGTGTCATGGTTGTGGACTGGTTTGCACTGCCACAACTTAATTACCCACATGTTTGAAATATGGTAGAGATGTTTGACATGCAGTATGAGGAAGCACCTAGATACATGTTAGGTAAGGAGAAAATCCTCATGGCTATTTTCATCACTCTTTTCCCTTCTAGGAGTCATGCTCAGGTAGCTCAGACCCATATTGTATCAACCATTTTGATAGGTAAGTATTCATTATAGAGGAATGATAGAAATATTGATTTATAGATATTGCCATTCTTAGAGGGAGCTAAGCCATGGAGAACCCTTATTTTGACAATCCCAAGCGAGACCATCATAGGACCGAATAAAATGGCCCTCAATGTTGGTGATTCTTTCATGGGGAGCCCATTGTTGCTTCTTGCAAGAAATCTACTTGAAGTAACATTTCTTGTATGCTTTTTTTTTATTATGCCCTAACTTTTGCCTTGACTGGCCTTACGAGTATTAAATCTATAAGTCATTCACTTTTGCTTAGGCAACCTTTTTAACAAGCATATTTTATTTCTCTTTATTTTTTACTTCTTTTTCCCATCCCTTTTTTCCATATATAGTTGTAATAGAGATTGGGATTATTAGTTGCCTCCACCATGGATGTAAGGCTCTACTACCCAAAATATCATTCAAATCACCATTTGTCGAGGCTAATTATTTCTAGAGCTAAATAGGCTGAGTGGATGTCTCACATCACTGCTACTGACATCCATTAGAGCTACCTATAATGGAATCTATCATGTGTTACCTTTAGGACTTATAGGGATTACATCCTTCTTCTGGCCTTGGCTTTAAACATGTTTTATGACCCAGTTTGCATGCATTGCTAGCTTAGTGCTCCTAAATTTAAGGTGTATTTTCTTCCTTGATTTGTGGAGGGCCCCTTGTCTTAGCACTTCCTAGATAAGGTTAGGGATATATGGATCAGTTATCACATCTATGACTTATACATTGGTCGAGATCCACAACCTGACATTGATGCAGACTACATGGCATGGTTACATGACTTTTATATCTACAAACATCACATTAATGAATAGAAGGCAATAATCATTTTGAAAAAAATAATGTTTAATATTTACTTCTAGTTCAAAAGCATGTATGACTCATTTACTTTAACTATGAAAAGTGTATTTCCATTTGATATTATGCTTGGCACAAATCATTTACATTTTGCATATTTAGATATTAATTAAATGCATGACTTTCACTTTTAACATTGTCACATTTTGATCATCTCATTGTCTTACCCAATGCCTTTGCTTCATTAGTCTTCTGCTTATCCATCCCTTTCTTCTTTGTCAACACTGAGTTATTCTTATTAATGGTCCCTTAGTGGTCAGTCACACTCTCTCAACTTTTACTCTATTCATTTTATGCATTTTTGTATGCTTTTAACTTTTGCCTAAGCCACCCTTTTAGGCTTTCAACTTAACGAGTTTCTCTTTGTTTTTTTCTCATTATTTTTTTTGTTTTCCTTTCTCCCTAATTTTTTCCTAAGATGCCCTTTTGGGTTTTTTGATTTAGAAAGCTATCTTACTTTTCTCACACCTCACTTGGAATACTTCTTCAACCAATTTAAGTTCATTAGCTCAATGAATTTATTCCCATCTATTTATGCTAATTTCACTGTACCACCTGAGTATATCTATTTGACTAGGTAGGACCTTACTAGTTTAGCTGGAACTTTCCTTAAGAATCTTGAATCTGTGATTGAACTGTCTTCAACACTAGATTACCAACCCCTATCATGCTTCGTTTAACCTTATTGTTAAATTTGCGAGCCATTCTTGCTTTATACAATTGGATATGATCCAGGACCTTCAGCCTCTTCTCATCTAATAGGGGTAGTTCTTTAAGTCTAATCCTCTTCCACTATTACTCAAGAATGTCATATTCAACTAATACCTATAAGTTCTTTACTTTTAGTTCAATTGATAGTACTGCCTCTATCCTATATACTAATGAGTACAATATCATCTAGTCGATGTCATTGTTTAGTTCGATAACCCCATAACACAATAGATAATTTCTCATACTAGTTTTTGTGTGTCTTAACCATCTTAGGTAGGATATTTTTAGCATTCTTATTTATTGCTTCCACTACTCTATCAATCTGTGATATGTAAGGTGATGACTTGTGGTGGACAACCCCGTATTTTCCTAACATGACTTTGATCTCTACTTATAAATGGATACCAATATTCGTGACAACATGGTGTGACACTTCATGTTGGCACATGAGGATTTTTTCAATGAATCCCGCAATCTACTTTGGCCTTAGCTTATTAAAGGCTTAAGCCTCTACCCACTTCAAGAAGAAATCCACTGTCATTATAATATATCTATGCCCCCTCATAAAAGCATACATGATTTCTCCGATTACATCGATGCCTCATTTTATAAATAGCTAAGGTGATATCAAATTCTACAATTTAATTTGTGGCAAGTGACTAAAGTTACCGTGAACTTGGCCTTTGTGACAACTTCAAACCTTCTAAATACAATCATCTCCACAGTAGTCTAGTAATACCTCAGTCTTAGAATTTTCTATGCTAATATTTTCTTATTTATGTAGGGATCATAAACCCCACCATGCACTACCTCCATGACTTTATTGGCCTCTTCCTTAGCCAAGCATTGCAAATGGATTCCATAGGGCATCCTTTTGTACATTACATTATCATAGACCATCAATTATGAAGACAACATTTGGATCACCTCTTTATCCTTTTTCTCAACCTCCTTAGGGTATTTAACATTCTCTAGATACCTTTGATGTCAAAATATCATGGGCAATTCTCTACTAACACGTGCATTACTCTTGTATCCCTATGACACAACACCTAAGATGGAAGCATGACAAGCGATTTCATAGGCATCACCTCTGACCCATCCCAAATAGAGATCAGAGTGGCTAAGGCATTAGCAATTACATTTTCTTCCCTCAACCTATAATGAAATGTGACTCTCTAAAAATGTTGCACCAATTGCTTAACATGTTCTAAATATAGGGCCTAAGCATTCTTCTTTCAATTCCCATTCATTTGTTACTTATGAAATGATTAGCAATGAGCCCCCAAAAACCTCTATTATCTCTACCCTTATTTAGTTTTAGAGTTAGAGTGCTAGTGCATAGGCTTCATATTTAGCTAAATTATTGGTCACCTTATAGTTCAACTTCTTAGCTATAAAGAATAGCTCCCTTTCGGGTGAGATCAAAATTACTCTTATACTTACCCCTTTCTTATTTACAACTCCATCAAAGTGTACTCTCCATCCTGTTGGCTTAATTGCTCCAAACCCTTCATATGGGAACTGTAGAAACTTATATCCCCTTTTTTGAGAGTTTGTTGTGCCAAGTACATTGAAACTACCTGTCCCTTTATCACTTTCTTAGCTACGTACTTAATGTCAAATTTAGTCAACAAAATCAACCACTTTGCCAATCTTTTAGTAATAGAGGGAGTTTCTTGCAAGTAATTGATAAGGATTATTTTAGCATATATTTTTATATTAGGAATTTGAATTTTTTTTTATAATTTTCATGGTGTTTTTATTTTAGAATAAATTAATTTATGTTACTTTTATGTTTGCATATGAATCTCTTAAAGAGGAGCTAAATTGCAATTTCTAGTAGTGTTGCATGGGCTATTATGTGGCCCATATATTAGACCATGCAGAGATGCAAAGTTAACCAGTTAGCAAAGCAGAATTGTGTAAGCAGTTAAGTCCATGGGTTGTTGTATGACCTATGCATCGAGACATGCAAGGCATCAGATCTAGTTTTTAAAACACAAATTGTAGGCTATTTTCTTAAAGAGATTTAACCTAATTGGATATAGATTCTAGAGTAGAATAGTAGCAGCTTTTTAAGAGAGAAAAATGAATCCAACATCTATACCAAATAAACAAAAAATTTTGTGAAGATTGGAGCCCTTCTCTTTTAGGATTTTCATTTTTTTTTTTTGTTTAGCAATACTTTTTTTTTTTTTGGAAATTATTCTACTCAACTAAGTGGATTCTTTATTTTTTGTTTCTCTTTCTTCTTTTAGGATGAACGAATTCTTTAATTCTAGGGATTAGGGTGAAAGCCTAATATTAATTTCCTGAATCTATGGAGTTATTTTTGCTTCAATTGGTTTAGGTATCATGATTTAATACGTTTGAGCTTAATTGATATTGTATGTATGAACAACCACATATGTGCAATGTTTGAGATTATAGATGATGGAGTGAGAGTGAAAATCTAGGTTAGTCCCAACATATTAAACTTGAAGATATTTACCATGGCATTAGGCTTGACTTCTAAAGATATTCAAGGATTATTCATCAAGCTTAATACATTGTTGTTGAATTTTGTGACCACGAAAGTAGGCATAATTTTAGTAATAATATACTCAATTTTGCTAGATAGAGATTATTGGGGAAATTAGGAAAATCAATCTTCAAGCATAACTCATTCTTATTTGAAATAATTCTCTTAATATATTTATGGAATGTAGAAATCATTTTTCATAAGTGTTTCTTTTAATTTAATTTTAGTTTTATTCAATTATTTTTACAATTTTAGTTTTTGTTTATTATTCTCTTATTATTTCAATTGCCATATCATATAAAAAATTAAGACTTGATTAGTATATGTGTAAACAATCCTAGTGGGAACAATCGTTGCTTATCATTATATTACTTAAATCGATTTGTTCACTTGCAAGAGTTACATATGCAATAGTATTTAATTTGGTCAAGCTTTGAAAGCATCTCAATGGAATATGACTGAAAATAGTGACTCAACTTCTTTATCACCCAAACCAACACTAAACAAGTCCTCTCCACCTAGTTATATTTCACTTCATAGGACAATAACTTCTTATTGAGATAGTACACTTTCCTTCATGTTCCATTTTTTAATACTAATAGAGTTATATTCTACTGTCATATGCAAAATCAGTGGTTTTCATGACTTTGGTGGCTTTAAAAATGGAGGGTCATATATTCTTTTATTTTTTTTAAGGCCTCCTAACACTATTCATTCCACTTTACTGGTTGGTCCTTCCTTAACAACTTAAAGATTGACTCATAAATATGAGTAAGTCTTGCTATAAACCAATAAATATATTACAAGCAACCCATTAAACATTGGATCTCTTTCTATATTTTAGGTATGAACATATCCTAAATTGCGTTTACCTTATCTATATATACTTTGATTCCCTTCTTATTGACCATGTGTCCTAATAGCTTAGAGGAGGTGGCACTGAACACACACTTCTTCAAATTCAACCTTAAGTTGTACTCATCAACTATTTTTATAAAATTCTCTAAAGCTTCAAAGTGCCCTTCCATTATTTTTGACTTCACCATCATGTCGTCCACATACGCTTCCACCTCTTTATGGATCAAGTTATATAATAGGGCAGTTGCCATTTGATGGTACGTTGCTCCCACATTCTTTAGCCTAAAGGACATAACCTTACAATAGTACATACTATGCACGCTACGATCAAGAAACACATCACATAAATAGGTAAATCATCATTGATTGCCTTAAACTTCGAAAAAAATACATCATCATCCTTAAAAAGACTGGAAATAAGAACATTAGTATAATATAGAAATATAGTTTTATGGGGGAGTGGTAAGAGCCTCATCTTCCTACGCTTTGTCCTCATTCTTTTCCTTAGTAGCCATCATGTTTGTGTTCTCACCTTATGCAATATATGTTCCATTCTCACCTTCTGTCCAATCTTATATTCCTGTGATAGCTCTGATAGCTCCCTTAAAACTTTGCTTCATTTGATAATCTGACAACTCAATCTTTAAAAAAATTTACCTAGAAAGTTGCACTTTCTATCATATTTAGCTCAGTCTCCACCATAAGGCCTTACATTTCCTTGCCACCCACTTTCTCAATGGAGTTCACAATCGTGATTTCAATATCCTCCAACTTTATCCCAATGTACACAGCTTTAGTAAACTTACATAGCCTAGTTTATTCCCATTATGAATCCATGAAAGGTGCATTCTACTTTATCGATTCAAACCCATCCTTTTAGTGTTATATTCATCGTGTTTTAATGGTGCATTTTCCTTTTGAACTCATGCTTTAACCCTTAGTTTTGCTTAATAATGGACTTAATTCATGTGCATTGATGTTTTTGTAAGACAAAGTGTAGGAAATAATGAAATTGAAGTGGAAAAGGTAGAACACATTTAGAAGACTTGATAATGTGCCTTGAAGACTTGTTGATGTAAGAAACTCTGGAAATACATGGCTTGTAAACATGATTATGTGCCTAAGCAACTCAAGAAGGTAGCGACCACATGCAACACATAACTACAAGACATAAGTGTGCACCATGAAATGCTAGCAAAGCAACAATTATCGCATCATAAGCGACCACATGCAATGCATAACCATAAGACATAAGCGTTCACAAGATCGTGCACCACTGTAAACCTTAAGTTGGACATTGATATGAAAGGGATTCATTTTCCTTTTGAGATATTCAAGCTTCCTTATTCGAAGAGGAGAAAATAGGCAATTTAAGAACAAAAGAAATAGAGATAAATATGAGGGAATAACCAAAGAAAGGAAGGATCATTCAAGCTAGGGTTACATCATAATTACAAAAAGAAAAGGTGTAAAAAATCAACCAATTAAGAAGAAGTTCATGGCTATTCTTATAGCTGAATTATTTATTTTCTTTTCTTTCCCTTATTTCATTATGAACTAAATTTCAATTGACTAGGATTGTAAATGGATCATATATGACTTTTATAAGGTTTTCTTATTCTAAATTTGTTTAGTTTCTTGCATTGATTATACTAGTAGTTGTTAAGTGTTTATTATTTGATTAACTGACCATTGATTATCTTAGTTTCATGAATTAACAATAGAGAGGTGCTTTTCATGAAATGGAGCCTTCAACAATTCCCTTACTTTGTTATTTAGTTAAGAAACATTAACAAACCATTGTGTTGGACTAGGTTGATTTAACATTAGTCATGAACCTATTTTGATATTGATAATAAAGATTGATCAATTCTAATACTTTCATTAAATGTTGTTTTGCATATTATAATTTAGATTTTTTCATTAGAAGTTGGATGGAGTTCAAAATCTTTAGCCTTATAAAGATCACTCTCATTCGCGATGTGTGTATGGTAAATCATAATAGTGAATCAATCACAAGAAAGGATGAAGCTAGGACAGAAGAAATCACATGTTATTTTGTTACCATAAACAAGGCAAAGATTGCCAAGCCTTAGTCATAAAGGAATTCACGGTGAGTGTCGCATTTGAGTTGTGACCGCAACTTTCATAGTGACAAATGAGGGAACAAAAGTCACAACCACGACATGCCAAGTGTACCAGGTGTTTGTTAGCATTCACGACTTAAGGAGTTGAAGTCTCCTCTTCAAACAAAGGAATTCACTATCTTAGTCGTGCCCAAGGCATTTTTGTCTCGTGAACACTACTTTTAAGAGTGGTTAGAGCACAACGACTATATTTTCCTAGATGACCAATGGAAAGCTTACATGTAGACTAGTTGTTAGACACAAATAGGGTTTTTCGCTTAAATTTTTAGCTCCTCGATAGAAATTGGAAATTCACGACTACAAAAAGGTAGTAGTGATTGCAACTTTAACCTGATATACATTTAATGCTGAATTTGCCTAGCAAATCTTAGAGATTTATTCATAGTTTTAGTCCAACGTCTCTTTAGTGGATGTGAGCTATAAATACTCCACCAAATAGATGTAAATGCAAGAGAATTCATTCATTTGTAACCATACTCTTGCTAATTTACTGCTCATTCTTTCAATTCTCATTTATGTTTTTGTGATTGTTTGGTGTGACCAATAAACACCATTGTGAGAGGTTTTAGTGTGAGCCTTAAAAACACTTGTGAGATGTTTTAGTGTGAGCCTTGAAAACACTTGTGATAGGTTTTAGTGTGAGCTTTAAAAACACTTGTAAAAGGTTTTTGTGTGAGCCTAAGAAATACAAGTTATAAAAGTTTGGTGTGAGCTTGGAAACACCTATTGAGTTGAGTGAAACACCCAATTGTAGAGAATTGGGGAGTGGACGTAGGGTTAGTTAACACTTAAACCACTATAAATACTTATGCCAATTTATTTATTCTTCTACTCATCTTCTTAAACACATTAACTCTTTTTTTAATTTTTTTAAATTAAACACCAATTCAACCCCCCTTCTTGGTGTTCAAGGCTAACAAGTGGTATCAGAGCCAAGTCTCACTAAAAACCTTAATTAGGTGAGTAAAGATTATGGCACAAGAAGGAATCCACTCATACTTCAAGCCTTACTTTGATGGAGTTGACTATACTCATTGGAAGTATATGATGGAGATCTATCTTAATACAAATGTGGTGGATCTTTAGGATATTGTGGTTAAATAATGGAAGCCACCCACCAAAGTGATGGATGGGATTGAAGAACTCATTCTTATAAAAGAGTGGATTAAAGCACATAGAAGATCAAATGGCAAGAACAAGAGAGCCATGGCAATTCTTCTAAGCTCTCTCTTAAGATAAGAAATTAGAAGAGTACAATATTGCCAAATAGCCCATGGGATATGGAAAACTGGAGAACTATCACGAAGGCACCACTTTGGTGAAATCACAGCTGCTAGAGATGTAAGTGACAGAGTGGGAGTTATTCATGATGAAGGAGGATGAGTGCATCACTTACATGACTAATAGACTCTTAGCAATTGTCACCAATATGAAGAAGTTTGGTAGGATTCTCACAAATCTTTAGGTAAACTTCAAAATTTTAAAATCTTTGCCTCTTGAAAAGTTTGGTGCTAGAGTGTGCAGTATCAAAGAATCAAATCCAAAAATAGGGAAGGTGCTAATGGATGTCTTAATAGGCAAACTCTTAAGTCATGAGTTAGCCTTAAATAAAGATGAGGATATGAAGAAAATGAAGGGCCAAGGAGAAAAATCTAAAAAACATGAAAATAAAACCTTGGTACTCAAGTCCACTTCTAAGGATAAGGAAGTGAAGGTTAGTTTAAGTGAAGAATAAAAGTGACAAGGAGGAAGAGGAACTAGCAATGCTCTCTAAAAGGACTAAGGAGCTCATTATAATAAGAAAGGAAAGAAGGAACTTCAAGAAAGTTACTCCTAATCCTAAAGAGAGATCAACCAAAGTCACTTATTATGAGTGTGGCAAGTAAGGCCACATCAAATATGATTGTCCTAAGTGAAAGAAAAATAAGAAAATGGATAAAGAGAAGAGGAAAGCTTCAAAGCCACTTAGAATGATAGCTCAAGTAAGGATGATGAGGATGAAAAGATTGCCAACATACACTTCATGTCTCAATAAGACTCTTTTAATGAGGTAAGCACTTCATCTCATTCTTATTCATATTATGATAACTTAGATGATGTAGATGAAGAGCTTTAGAAGCTCTCACTATGAGATGTGACAAGTATAAGTCACAAATGAAATCTTACAAGAAGAAATGTTCAAAATTGGAGGATGATTTCAAATCCCTCAATAATAGTGTGAGTGAATTAAGGGCTTCAAATGAAGAACTCAAAAAGGCTATAGAAAATCTTTATAAATCAACTTCATCATTAACTTCA
The DNA here is from genome assembly GCA_949677035.1 of Omphalea diandra. NCBI lineage: Eukaryota > Viridiplantae > Streptophyta > Magnoliopsida > Malpighiales > Euphorbiaceae > Omphalea > Omphalea diandra. The sequence goes on along the minus strand of CATIWR010015361.1, from coordinate 21,198 downwards.
TTAAGAAAAGAGAATGACTCATTAAAAGGAGAACTTATTAAGCTTAGAAGCTCATCTATAAATTTCATTAGGGTAAGGAAGTTTTGGATACATTCATAGTTTCACAAAGGCCTTCCTTAATTAGGCATGGTCTAGGTTTCAATAAAGCCTCAACCTCAATATCTACACTTACTAAGTTCATTAGAGCCCCAACACCTCAAACTTCAAGTAATGAGGTTGTTGGTAAGAAAAATGCCCAAAGCACTAAACCTCCAATGCCTAAGGTCAAAAGGAAAACACAACATGGCTCAAGGCCTACTTCTAGTAAAGGCAATCATGCTTATATGTATAATAAGAAACATGTTAATTTCAACACACACAAAAAATTCACATCTACACCCATACTTGCATGCCCATGTTCTATAAGAAGGCCTCATTCTCATACTAAGATTGTGCATAAGAGAAAGACTAACAAGTCTAAACTCCAATGTCATTATTGCATAAGGTATGAACATATTAATATTTATTGTTACATTTGAAAGGCTCACTTCAAATTGGAGGACCCCTCAATACCTAACCACTTAGGACCCAAGTATGCTTAGGTACCAAAGAAGAGATGATTCATTTATGTTATGCAGGGTTGTTTGGCAGCCACCAATGAATCAAATGATTAGCATCTGTATAGTGGATGTTCAAAGTACATGATGGGCAATATGAAGCTATTCATGGCCTTGAAAGTAAAAGAAGGTGGTAATGCCACATTTGGTAACAATGCCAAGGGTAAGGTAATTAGCATTGGAACCATTGGTAAGAATGGTTGCTCTTTAATTAATCATGTTTTATTAGTTGATGGCTTGCAATATAATTTGCTAAGTGTAAGTCAATTATGTGTCAAAGGTAATAAAGTCACCTTTGACCCTAGAGAATGTCGAGTTACCATATTAGTGGATAAAAAGGTTATTTTCAAGTGTGAAAGGAAATGTAATACTAATTTAATTGACTTAGACAAATTGGTTAATCAATATTTCAAGTGTCTTATGTCAATTAATAATGAAGCTTGGTTATGGCATAGAAGGCTTAGACATGCTAGCATGGATCTACACAAAGCTTATCAAAAGGAAAGCTAGTGGGAGGTCTACCCAAGCTAAGTTTCATAAAAAAAACAAGGTTATGGTCCTTGCCAAATGGAGAAGAAACATTAAGCCTTATTCAAAGCTAAAAATGTTGTAAGTTCATCAAGACCCCTTTAACTAATTCATATGGACTTGATAGGACCAACTATGAGTGCCTGCTTAGATGGAAAACATTATGCACTAGTCCTACTTGATGATTATTCTAGGTTTACTTAGGTTCCTTTCTTGCTCATAAGAATGATACATTTGATGCTTTTAAAAGCTTTGCAAAAAGAATTCAAAATAAAAAAGGTTATTGAATTTCTTCTATAAGATGTGACCATGGAAAAGAATTTCAAAATGAGTATTTTGAAACTTATTATTTGGATAATGGGATTTTCCATAAAATTTCAACTCATAGAACACCATAACAAAATGGTGTTGTATAGAGGAAAAATATAACACTAGTATAAATGGCTAGAACTGTGTTCAATGAGTATTCATTGCCAAATTACTTTTAGGCAAAAGCCATTAATACTTTGTATTATATTGCAAATAGAGTTTTTAAAAGACCAATTCTAAATAAAACATCTTATAAGCTATGGAATGGTAGAAAACCTAAGGTATCATAGCTAAGAGTTATTGGATGCAAGTGTTATATTTTGAATACCAAGGATAATTTTAGGAAATTCGATTCTAAAACCAATAAAGGTATCTTCTTAGGTTATTCCACCTTTAGCAAGGCCTATAGAGTTTTTAACAAAAGGTCAATGGTAGTTGATGAGTCTATGAATGTAGTTTTTGATGAATCTAGTAAATTTGATCTTGGGAAAGGTTCTTTTGTTGATGATCTTGTGGGTGACTTTGAAAAATTAGAATTGGAGTGCACTATAAGGGAGGAGGATGAAGACAAAGATAAAGGTGAATCATCAAGAGTAGATGAGGAACCATAACATCAACAAGAAACATTGCCAAGTCAAGATCTACCCAAGGATTGGAGATTCTCTAAGTATCACCCCAAAGACTTAATTATTGGTGATACCTCAAATTATGTAAGTGCTAGATATCAACTTAATCTTTTAGATAATAACCTTGCCTTTATTTCTCAATTTGAGCCAAAATCAAATGATGAGGCTCTAAATGATGAAAGTTGGGCGATTACTATGCAAGAGAAACTTAACCAATTTGAGAGAAATAAGGTATGGGAACTTGTCCCTAGGCCTAAGGAACACCCAATTGTAGGTTGCAAAGGGGACTTTAGGAAGAAGTTAGATTAGCAAGGTCTCATCACTAAGAATAAAGATGGATTGGTTGCTAATGGTTACAACCAAGAGGAAGGGATAGACTGTGATGAAACTTTTACCCCCTTTGCAAAGTTAGAGGCCATTAGGATTCTTTTAGCCTATTCATATAAATTTTAAACTCTTTCAAATGGATGTTAAAAGTGCTTTTCTAAATGGAATTATTGAGGTGGAAGTTTTTGTTGAACAACCTCTCAGTTTTGAGTCTCATAGTTTTCCAAATTATGTTTTTAAATTGAATATAGCCTTATATGGGTTGAAACAAGTCCAAGAGCTTGGTATGAAAGGCCTAGTTCATTTATTTTGAAAAATGATTTTGAAAAGGGAAAGGTGGACACAACTTTATTTGTAAAAAGGCACAAACATGATACACTAATAGTACAAATTTATGTTGATGATATCATTTTTGGTGCTACTAATGAATCTTTTTGTGGCGATTTTGCTAAGTGTATGACTAGGGAATTCAAAATGAGCTTAATGGGAGAGCTCAAGTTTTTACTTGGTCTACAAGTCAAGCAAACCAAAGAAGGGATCTTCATTAACCAAGCCAAATACACAAAGGATATAATCAAAAAATTTGGCATGGATGGATGCAAAGTAGCAAAAACACCCATGAGTGCTACCATCAAACTGGGCAAAGACGAATTGGGTAAGACAGTTGATGAAAAGAGATATCGAGGTATGATCGGTCCTTTACTTTATCTTACTGCTTCTAAATCTGTATTATGTTTAGTGTATGTATGTGTGCTAGATTTAAGTCCTATCCCAATGAATCACAATTAAATGTTATCAACATAATTTTTAAATATTTGTGTGGCACCGTGCACTTTGGTCTATGGTATCTTAAAGAGTCATCTTTTAGTCTCATAGGTTACATGGATATGGATTATGCTGGTAGTCTATTAGATAGAAAAAGTACTTCTAAAACTTTCCAATTTATAGGAGAATGCTTAGTGTCTTGGTTTAGCAAGAATCAAGTTGTAGTTGCCTTATCCACTGCCAAAGCTGAGTATGTAGCTACGAGTTATTGTTGCACCCAAGTGTTGTGGATGAAACAACAATTAAAGAATTATGGCAAAGATGTTCATCACATTCCTATCAAATGTGAGAACACTATGTGATTAATCTCTCGAATAATCTCATCCAACACTTTAGAAGCAAATGCATAGATATTAGACATCACTTTCTTAGAGATCATATCCAAAATGGTGATGTTGTGTTAGAATTTATAGACACAACTCATCAACTTTTAGATATTTTCACTAAGCCTCTAAATGATGAAAGATTAAACTTCATTAAGAGAGAATTGGGAATGCTTGATGGAAGCTCCTTAAATCGAAAAGTTTGATATTTGTTTTGTTTGCTATATGTATTAGTTGTATGTGATATTAATCATTGGATGTCATAATTTTAATCGCAATTGTGCTTTTCTATATCGAGTTGCATAAATTAGGCATCAATATATTAATGAGGATCAACACTTAAATTGTCAAATCTTACTTTTTCATCATTATCGTTCTTGCCTTGTAATTCGCTATCGCAATCTTTGACTCTCGGTCGCGAATTAAAGGTTTATCTCACCCGGCTGATAAATGTCAATTTGCGATCGAGACTTTTACTCTCCATTGTGGATTCAGTCAATTTTTCAAAATTATGACCATTGGACATGCAGATTCTTGAGGACTTTTTGTCTATTACTCACATTTTTCATAATTAGCGATCGCAACTATGTATTTAGTGATTACGAATTCTAGTAATTGACACAAAATTAAGTGATTTGACTGCTAATCATTTCCAACTCTTCATCACTCCAATTCCAACCATTTCTAGCTGTTTTCACACCTTTCAAATGGCTATATAAACCCCCTAAACAATGATTCTTATCATTTCATCCTACTCCAAATCATTTCTCTCTCTCCAAACTCTCTAAATTCTCAAAATCTCTATACTTTCTCACATGGCTCCCAATAAAATTTCTAGAGTAGAAAAGGTCAAAGCTGTGGCTCAACCATTTACACCTCTAGCACTTCATCTAATGAAGGGCATCACAAAAGAGGAGAAGGAGCGCTTCAAAGCAAACTCTTCAAAAATCTTCCTCCCCAACAAAATCCCTTCTACATATTTGTTGGAGACTTTTGGAATCAATGCAGAAAAATGTGCATTCCTATCAAACTTAGGATGTAATGAGTTCATATTTCGGGATGAACCCAGTTATGAAGAAGTCATTAGGGAATTCATGTGTACAGTTCAACTAAGCCACAAAGCAGAACACGAGTCGGACAATACAGGTTAGTTTTTCACGCTTTTGGGGATCCATACTTTATTACTTTTGAATAATTATCCACCCTCTTCAACCTTCAAGTTTGAGAACATATCCCTTTCATTATCTCCTCTCTTGACATAATCTATTACGAGTTTTGGTCTAAAATTTCAATCGAAACTAAAGACAATCTAAAAACTTCATTAGCAAAATACATAAAAACCTTACCCCTTTAGATACTCCATCGTATCGTCACCTTTTCCATTAATGCTAGAGGTGTTGGTAACGAGAAAGTGTATCAAAAGGATTTGGCCTTTCTTTTTTGCCTTGTCAGAAACAAACCCATTCAGACCAATCAGTATCTTGTGGATCAATTGATGCACATGAACACCAAACCAAAAAGCTAATTCCTTCTTCCATCACATGTAACAACAATCTACAGCTTTGTTGGAGCTGTTGATGAGGAGAATGAAAAATTTCTCACCAAGAAACTCGTCTTTTGAAAAATTCCTTACCAATAAGCTCCTCTTTTCTCAAAACTTCCTTGACCTCACCTACTTAATAAATACCAAAGCCATACACTCGGATACAAATACATATACCCTGAGTGCCTTTAGGGCCAAAAAGATGGGGACATCTCAAGCCTTCAAAAGGACAAGGCTCATCATTGAAGAAGGAAGCTTGTCAGTCCCTCCTCCTCAACCAAAACCCAAAGCCAAACTATCTCTTACCACCATCAACTGCAAGTTAGATAAGATGATGAGAATGATGAATAGAAGATTCCTTCTCATTTCTCACCTTCACAACATATGGTTGATTTGTAAGAGAAAATGGGTATTTCTCTTTGCCATCTTCTTGATTTTGCTCAGTATAAGGATACCCCTGAAGAGGAAGGCAATGAATAAGTTAAGGAATGTGACAAAGCTGAAGGCAGAGGCAGCGACGATGGGGAAGATGTTTATAGAGATGATGATGACTCTCTAATCTTCTAGAATAGGATTTCTTTGTATTTTCTCTTCTTTTTACTTATGTAAAGTTGTTGATCCCACAGCTTGCTTATAAGCAAATAAAAATGTTCATTTTAAAATTCTTTGTCTTATGTGATTGATTGAATTTACTTTTATGATTGTAATTCTTATTAATTTTGCTATTTATAAACACTTATTTACTAGTTATGCATTTGTTATTTTCCCTTATAAACCCTTTTTTTTATCTTGCCAAAGGAGGATAAAAAGAATCAAGAAAGAATCTAAGGGGGAGAGAAAATAATTTGCAATAAAATAACATAAGTTAAGGGGGAGTTTTGCAATCATACTTATAAAATTTCACTTTGATCTTTGTCTATAAATTTTTAAGTATTCATTGAATCATTCACCATTCCAACTTCACAACTTTAAAACTCATGCATTTATTTCCCTTAGGATTAATCTAAGTTGTCAAAATCAAAAAGGGGGAGATTGTTGGGCTAGATTGATTTAACCTAAGTCATGAACCTCTTTTGATATTGACAATAGAGATTGATCAATTTTAATACTTTCATTAAGTGTTGTTTTGCAGATTATAAGTTAGATTTTTTTCATTAGAAGTTTGATAAGATCACTCTAATTCATGGTGTGTGTATGGTAAATCACGATCGCGAATCAATCACAAGAAAAGATGAAGCTAGGACAAAAGAAATCACAGGTTATTTCAGTACTGCGAACTAGGCAGAGATTGCCAAGCTTTAATCACAAAAGAATTCGTGGTAAGTGTCGCATCTGAGTTACGACTGCGATTGTCATATTGATAAAAGAGGGAACCAAAGCCACAACCACAACACGCCAAGTGTCCTAGGTGTCTGTTCAAAGATAATAAATCATGAGGGAAAAAATCGGTAGCAACCGCGATATGGAGTTGAAGTTTCCGCTTCAAATAGAGGAATTCGCAGTCTTAGTCGTGCCCAAGGCATTGTTGTCTCACGACCATGACTTTCAAGAGTGGTTACAATGCAATGGCTATATTTTTCTATATGACGAATGCAAAGCTGACACTTGGACTAGCCGTTAGACACAAATGAGGTTTTTCACCAAATTTTTTGGCTCCTTTATGGAAAATGGAAATTCGCGACTGCAAAAAGGGAGTAGTGACCACAACTTCAACCTAATAAGCATTTAATGTTGAATCTGCCTAACACATCTTAGAGATTTATTGATAGTTTTAGTCCAACATCTGTTTGGTGGATATGAGCTATAGATACTCTACCAAATATATGTAAATGCAAGAGAATTCATTAATTTGTAACCATACTCTTGCTAATTTACTACTCATTCTTTCAATTCTCACATATGCTTTTGTGATTATTTAGTATGAGCCATAAACAACATTGTAAGATGTTTTAGTGTGAGTCTTTAAAACACTAATGAGAGGTTTTAGTGTAAGCCTTAAAAACACTTGTAAGAGGTCTTAATGTGAGCCTTGAAAACACTTGTAAGAGGTTTTTGTGTGAGCCTAGAAAACACAAGTTGTAAAAGTTTGGTGTGAGCTTGGAAACACCAATTAAGTTAAGCGAAACACCCAATTATAGAGAATTGGGGAGTGGACGTAGGGTTAGTTAACATCCGAACCATTATAAACACTTATGTCAATTTCTTTATTCTCTTGCTCATTTTCTTAAACATATTAACTTTCTTTTTAATTTTTTTTTAAATTAAACACCAATTCAACCCTCCTTTTTGGTGTCCAAGGGTAACACATTGTTATCACTAAAGTATTAAATTAAGAGGCAATTAAATGATGTTTGACTTTTAAGTAGATAAAAACTTAGCTGACATGTTCTTTTATTTCAATTTCTACTCGAGAGAGAATAATTGACCACCTTAGTGACTTGATAGTAGTTCTTATTCAATGAACCAATTAGATAAGGATTAAGGGATAAATATAAGGTTATCAAGTGAAGTTAAACCCTCTATCTATTCTTAACCATTTATTACGTCTCATCTTCATTAAACTTATCATTTATTGTTTATTCTCTTGATAATATAAGATATAAGAAACATACTATTTAAACTCGATCCTCATAGGAATGATGTCTTTACTTGTAAAGTAAACTTTATTACTTCTAACTTGTGCACTTTTAGCTTAGGGATTTTCATATAATGCGCACATGTCATCATGTTTTTTGGCACCATTACGAAGGTTCGATGGCTTGAATACTAAGTTATTATTTTTGTATTACTTTAGAATTTTATTTAATGTTTTAGCCTTATTTATTATCTCTCTATTTTAGGTGTATGATTAGAACTCGAATGAAGAGAATGCAAAATATTTGCTTCTTACCGATCCAGAATTGAATGTACGCTAAACCAAATTAGGCGAGAACAATAACAAATTCAGAGATGGCAAACTAAAGAGACCGATTTTTGAAAGACTTTGCCACACCACCTTTTGAAGGATTGTAGTTGATAGTACTTAACCAACTGTTAATGCTACTACCTTTGAGATTAAGCCAGCATTCATTTAAATGCTTACCAATACACTCCTATTCCATGGCCTCTCCCATAAAGATCCAAATGTGTACGTAGTTAATTTCTTAGAAATTTGTAATACTTTCTAGCAAAATATAATATCTATAGATGTAGTAATACTACACCTCTTTACATTCCTCTTAAAGGCAAAGCTAAGGTGTGGATTAATTCTTAGGAACCTGGGAGTATTATGACTTGAGATCAACTATCTCAGGCCTTTTTGGCTAAATACTTCCCTCTATCGAAAATGGCTAGACTTGGAAATGAGATCATAACTTTTAGCCAATTCGATGGGGAAACTTTGAACGAGGCTTAGGAAAGGTTCAATGATCTTTTAAGATAATGCCTTAATCGTTAAATTCCAGTGTGGTCAACCATGCATACTTTCTACAATAGACTATTTGGGCAAATCAAAATCATTATAAAAGTAGCAATTGAGGGATATTTGTTATATAAAACAACTAATACAACTTATGAGTTTACTAAAACTATGGTGAACAAGACTACCAAGACCATTAGAGGACTTTCCCAAAAAAAGTAATATAGATTCATAATATAGATGCCCTTCAAACCTTGGAAGCTCAGGTATCTATCTTGTCCAAACAATTGAATGCCTTTACATGTAATGTTATGCCTTCTCCTTTGTTGCTGGTAGTATGTGAATTTATAGGGAAAGTGAGCATAAGAGTATTGTTTGCCAAGCGTAGAACCCTTTTGCCCTAGAGTAAGTAAACTATATGGGAAACTTCAATCGCTAACCCAATAACCCATACTCAAATACTTACAATTTAGGTCGGCATAAACACCTAAACTTCTCTTAGTCCAATGGCAATACCCTAAACCTTCAAGCTCAGAGGGCACCACCTGATTTTCAACCCTTACTGCAAAACTACGTACTTCAAGAAAAAAAAATCAAGCCTAGAAAACATCTTAGAAAACTTCATAACCTCTAATAATTCTAGACTATAATAAAATGAAGAAAACATGAGGATAATCGAGGCTAAAATGGATGATGCCAATAAAAAACACTCATCTTCCATCCATAACTAAGATCTAGGTGGGACAAATAGCCAATACCCTTAGCTCTAAATCCTAAGGTACCTTGCCTAGTAATTCCAAAACTAACCCAAAGGACCAAGTGAAAGTCATTATCTTAAGGAGTGGTAAGGAAATTCAAACTCAATAAGAAAATGAAGAAAAAGAGAAAAAAAAAAAGGCAAAATGGATGTGGGTAAAGAAGAAGGAACCATTTTAGAGGTTAGGCCTAAATAGAATGTAAAACAGCATGTACTGCTCGTTCCTTTCCTTTTAAGGCTCAAGAAAAATTTGATGGACAAGCAATTTGCAAAATTTTTTGATATGCTCAAGAAAATATGAATAAATATACCATTTATAGAAGTGTTTGCCTAGATTCATAAATATGCAAGGTTCGTGAAGGATATACTTTCAAAGAAAAACAATTAGAAGAATGGGAAAGAGCAGCCTTGACCGAGGAGTGTAGTGCAATCTTTATCATTAAGTTGACTCCTAAAAGAGGAGATCCAGGGAGTTTTACTATACCTTATGACATTGGTTATGTTCTTTTGAAAAATCTCGTTACGATTTATGATCTAGCATCAATTTAATGCTTTTGTCTATTTTTTAAAACTGAGGTATTGGCAAAATGAAGCCCACCAATATCTCTCTATAACCAGTGGATAATTCCATCATTTACCCTATGGGTATAGTTGAGGATGTGCTCATCAAAGTTAGCAAGTTATCATCCTGGTGGATTTTGTAGTTCTTGATATATAAGTGTATAGGAAGATCCCCTTACTCTTAGAATGACCATTTTTAGCAACTAGTGGTGCTTTTCTTATTATTAGGGAAGGTACACTCACATTACGAGTAGGAGTTAAGGAAGTGGTCTTTAATATGTACAAGGCAATGAAAAGGCCAATAAAGGATGAACGATGCTTGAGGATAGTGTCACTGAAGATTGCATTAAGGAAGTCTTTAGAGAATAGGAAGAAACATTGAAAATCAAAATAATGTCATTGCTAAGTGTCAAGGAAGAAAAAGGGGAGAAAGCCGAAGAGGTAAGCATTATAATTTTAGAAACTTAAGATGCTCCTCCTTCTTCCTCTATTGTAGAACAATTAGATTATGAAAGGTATCTCGAGGTACCACCATCTTTTATTCTTAAAGCCCCTCAACTTGAGCTTAAGCCTTTACATCGCACATTATATACATATTTTTTAGGAGTGATAAGACCTTTCTAATCATTATTTTGAATAAGCTCATCGAAACCCAAAAGGAAAAAACTATTGAAGGTGTTGAGACATATGATTAAAGCCTTAGGGTAGACCATAGCGGATATTAGGAGGATTAGTCCTATTCTTTATATGCATAAAATTTTAAAGGAGGATAATCACAAACCTACTATAGAACGCCAAATGAGGTTTAACCCTAATATAAAGGAGGTGGTTATGAAGGATGTAGTAAAATTGCTATATGCATGAATCATCTACACCATTTCAAATAGCCCATGGGTTACTTTTGTCCAAGTAATTCCTATAAAAGGAGGGTTGATGGTTGTAACTAATGAAAATAATGAGCTTATTCCTACTAGGACCATGACAAGTTGGAGACTATGTATTGATTATAGGAAGTTAAATGTTGCAACCTGTAAGTATCATTTTCCCTTACCATTTATTAATTAAATGTAGGAAAGACTTGCAGGTCATATGTACTAGTGCTTCTTAGATGAGTACTCGATTTAAATAGCACCAGAGGATCAAGAGAAAACAACATTTACGTGCCCATATGGTATATTTGCATATAGGCGTATGCTCTTTGGCCTATGTGATGCACCGACCACTTTCCAAAGGTGTATAATGGCCATATTTTCCAAAATGGTAATAAGAATGGTATAAATATTCACAAATGATTTCTCTACTTTTTTGTGATACCTTTGATGCTTGCTTAGCTAATCTTGGCAAGGTTTTATAAATATGCAAAAAGACAAATCTCGTCCTTAATTGGAAAAAGTGTCATTTCATGGTACAAGAGCCATTGTGCTTGGCATAAAATCTCCTTCAAGGGAATTGAAGTGTATCGGGCAAAAATCAAAGTCATAGAGAAATTGCCTCCTCCAACATTCGTGAAAGGGATAAGGAGTTTCTTAGGCTATGCAAGATTTTACTAATGTTTCATTAGAAAATTTTCAAAGATTTATAAACCTTTTTGTGATCGTTTAGCTAAGAATGTTCCTTTTATCTTTATTAATGTCATTAATTTTCATAGGTTGAAAAAGGAACTCATCTCTAAACCAATAATGATAAAGCCAAATTGGTCATTCCCATTTGAGTTGATGTGTGACATGAGCGATTACACTATAAGGGTTGTTTTGGGCCAAAGGAAGGACAAAAAGCCTCATGTTATTTACTATGTAAGTTAAACTCTCAATGATGCCCAACTCAACTATGCCACTATGAAAATTTAGATTTTATCAGTTTATGATTGTCCTCCATTAAAATAATAGTAGGTTTTATGGGACTAATCTAAATTTTCATTCCTAACCACCTCCTTCGTACTAGGTTTTATCAGATTAATCTAAATTTACATTAACCTCAAACCTATATGAGAAATTAAATTTATAAAATAAGATTAAAAGGTGGCATGATAGCCACATCTTAAAAAAAGGAGTTTAAGGTAGGGCAAAAAGTGTTCATTTTCAACTCAAGGTAGCAGTTCTTTCTTAGCAAATTCAAATCTAGCTGGTCGAGACCATTAGTCATCGCTAAAGTCTATTCTTATGAAGCGATTGAGATCAAAAAATCTAAGGGAGATATATTAAAGGTCAATTGACATCGGTTAAACCAATATTATAAATAAGAGACTACACAATAAGGGGAGACTTTTTATCTCCCAAGTACATCCATATGAGTGCTAAACATAAGGGTTAAGCTAGAGACCTTAAACTGGCATCTTCATGTGACAAACGCCCATGTTTTATTCTCACTTTTGTTTGAGTAAATTATTGTCTTGTTCATTTAATTTTCTTACTTGTTACTCTTTTGGTTTTATAAGTTCAGGAATCAAGGAACTCAATGCTCAAAGCTTCACTTAAGTTTAGGCGAGGCTTCTTTCCCACTTTTTTTTTTTATTATTTTGCTTATTGATCATTGTGCTTTTTAGTTGCATTTATCGTATTTTGTTTGATTTTTGCATTTTTTATTATGTTTTTATATTAAATTCTCATGTATTTGTGTTAATTGCATGAGTATTTAGTGTTAAGATGAGTATGTGGTCATGGAGGGTCAAGCTCCATGGCTATTAGAATGATCAATCTTTGAAGAATAGAATTATGAGGAGTGGCATAACCTTAGAACATGACCATGTCATCAACAATGAGTTTTGGGTAGCAAGTTTTGGCAACACACGGCCTTGGAGCATGGCCATGAAAGCTTATACATATTTTCTAATAGCCTTCCCAATCATACGGCCTCTTTGCATGATTGTGTGCCCTTACTTCTCCATTTCAACAAGAATGCATAGGCAATGCGTAACCCCGTGACATAACTGTGCGCTGTTATGTCCTTTAGCCATTTGGCACTTTCCATATCTTACAACCATGAACGGTCATGCAATTTTGAAAACTTTTCATTTAAAAGCCACTTTTTTCCTTTTTTTCTTATTCTTTTCCTTAAATCCTATACCAAAGCATGTTACTCTTCATCTTTTCCCATATTATTGCTATTCCACCATCAAACTTGATAAAATCACTAGCTTAACCTCTATATTTTTGTTTTCCATAATGGGTAAGCATCAAAAGACCACTATCGGGCATCAACTTGGATCTTCAAGAGCTCCTCCTTCTTTTAGTTCCACTCTTATCTTTGGCAATAATGTGCACACTAGCGATACTACTCCTTTAAAATGTCTTATTTGCTAGCCAAATTTGTAGACATAGGTATTTTTGCCAATGTGGGTTTGCTTGATGAAGTACAATAACACTTTAGGATCCTTTAATAGGAGAATTTTATGGACCTTCATACTTTCACTTTTAGCTAGTTTGTATGCGAAAACTAGGATGGTAGGAAGGTATTACCCATTTGGCACCAAAACTTTTCAATTACTTAATAAGCCCTATGGCTTATACTTAGATTAGATTTGCCAAGCCTTTTAACTAAAGAATGAGGGGGTATATTGAGCTTCCTAATGGCTTTGATTTCCAAGCCATATGAGAGATGTTAGATGGGCATTCTCATTATAAAGCTTGATCTACTAAGGTTTCAGAGATTAAAGAACCTTATTTATAATAGATGAACTGATTACTTACTGCATTAATCATAAGTAAAAAGGAGAGTACTAAGGTAGTGAACCAAATAGAATTATTATTTTTATGATATATACAGTCTAACCACATCACTAACACCTCTTAGTGGTTGGTGTACCATATAGGCAGGATAGCTAAAAGAGATTTTGGTGGAATTTTTATTGATGCTTTTGTGACAATCCTTGCCCATCATATAGGTGCCTACAACCCTACCTCTACCTCTTACTTTACTAAAGTATTAGGCAATAAACTTTTTACTTATGAGAATATGATGAGGGTTAGGATTGTGAAGACAGATAGGGATCGATATGTGGTTATTTTAAAAGCTCAAGTTGAAGGGAGCAATGAAGAGGGCCTTGGAGCCTAAGAGCCACCTATACTAATGTTCCACCTCCACTTTCCATGGGACAATTAGAAGACACCCTAACAAAAATGGAGTCATGTTTAGGGCATATGGATGTTTGCCAAAAGGATTTTGAGCAAGATATTCACCACTTGGGCTCATAGATTGGGGATGTCAATGGACGCTTACATGCTTACTTCAGACATATTGGATTTCCACCACCACCACCACTTATTGATTGATCATCCCATCTTGTGTTGTTTTATTTTATTTTGTGTAATCGCTTTCTCTTTTTTATTTTTCATGTACTTTTTATTTTCTTATGTACTTTCAAATTCCTTATGATTGCACCAGGTGGACTTATGATGCATTTTGCTTGTGATTAAAAAGAGCTTTGTGTTATATTTAAGCACCTTTATGGATTGTGATATGCATTTTTCCTTTCTTAGTCTTTTTTCTATACCTGATTATGCATCGATTTTTCTTTTTGTAATTTACTTGAGCTAGCTAAATATCACTAAATTTCACGGTTCCCTTTACCATTGTGTAAGTGCAGTTTCTTTTCACGTCATTTTGCTTTTTATTTTTTATTCATTTGGTACAATGAAATTTAAGTTTATTGGGATTGTTTTCAATTTTTCCTTACTTTACTTAACCATCCTTGAATTTCACTCATGCATAAACTTGCTAGTATTATTACCTTTTTGTCTTCAATTAGTCATATTTTCACTTATTGTCAATTTTGCAATTATTGTGGTTAGTTTTGGTTTGTGGTTTTAAGGAGAATGATCGATGAAGAAATTTTATAATCACTATATGGAATTATTTAGGATCATTCCTCTTATGATAATATCTTGAGCTTAACAATCTTTTTTTTTTAAAAAAAAATTGATTAAGCATAATAAAACATTTATGTACACTTGGCAAAATAGGATGCATTAAAATTTTCTCCTATTTCCATTAACAAAATCCATTTTTGTCCTATTTCCATACAAGAATAAAGAAAGGATGCAACTTACCTACTGGTGCTTGGTGTTCTACTTTGATTTGTTGGCAGGTTAAATATCTCGATACAAACTCAGCTATATCTTTCTTCATTGTTGACCATAAAAAATGTGACCGCAGGTTTTTATACATTTTTGTACTTACAAGGTGCATAACATATGGTGCATTGTGTGCCTCTTGCATAATCTCTGATCTCAAACCATCAACATCTGGTACCCATACTCGACTACCCATTCCTACCATCCCATCATCTCTAATTGAAAAATTAGTCTTCTTATCTTCCTGTATCATCTATAGCATTTTCTACAAATATGGATCCTTCATATAAACTTTTCTATTTTTGTCATCTATCACAACCTTTAACTAAAGAGTATCCATTAAAACTGTCACATTCTCAATCTCAAATTTTACATTTAAAGTACAAAGATTAACCAAGGATGTCAAATTATAACCAACCATACCGATAAAAACATCTAATGCTTTTCGGTTTAAAGCATCATTAACAACATTAGCCTTACCCGGATGATAATCAATAGTGTAATCATAGTCCTTCATTAATTCCATCCATCTTTTCTGCCTTTGGTTCAAATCTTTCTGTGTTGGAATAGATTTCAAGCTTTTATGATCTGTCAAAATCTGAAATGTCTGTCCATACAAGTAATGCCTCCAAATTTTCAGGGCATGGACAATGGCTGCCAACTCTAAGTCATGTGCAGGATAATTCAGCTCATGAGGCCTTAGCTGTCGAGAAACATAAGCTATCACTTTTCCATGCCACATCAATACACAACCTAACCCCCATCTTGACACATTAGTGTACACCAGCAATCCACCATTTGTTGATGGTAATGTCAATATCAGTGTTGTAGTAAATCTCTTATTTAGTTCCTCAAAACTTTGATCATATTGATCTTCCCATTTAAATGCTACATTTTTATATAATAATTTTATCAATGGCCCAACAATAATGGAGAATTCTTCTACAAATCGTCTATAATAACTAGCTAGCCTAAGAAAAATATGCACCTCTAATACATTTTTGGGTGGATCCTACTCCAAAATGGCTTTCACCTTAGTTAGATCAGGTTGAACACCATGTCTAGACACAATATGCCCTAAAAAGACCACTTGTTCCATCCAAAAGTCACATTTGTTCAATTTGGCATATAACTGTTTTTCCTTTAAGACATGCAATATGATTCTAAAATGTTGCATGTGCTCGTCATGATTTTTTGAGAATATGAGAATGTCATCAATGAACACAATTATGAACTGATCAAGATATTGCTAGAAGTTATGATTCATTAATGCCATAAATGTTGTTAGTGCATTAGTTAACCCAAAAGGCATAACAAGAAACTCATAGTGACCATACCTAGTACAAAAAGTAGTTTTTGGAATGTCTGGTTCAACAACCCTCAACTGTCAATACCTAAATCTCAATCAATTTTTAAAAATATAATTGCTCTTCAAAATTGGTCATGCAAATCATCAATTCTCGATAAGGGATCTTTATTCTTTACTGTTACTTGATTCAGTTGCCTATAATCAATACACAATTGCATAGTCCCATCCTTTTTCTTCACAAATAACACCGGTGCCCCCTAATGAGATGTACTAGGTCAAATGAAACCTTTATGTAACAACTCTTCTAATTATTTCTTTAATTTTTGTAGTTCCACTGCTGCCATTCAATATGATGTAATAGAAATAGGTGCCACTCTTAGCAAGGTCACAATATTAAAATCAACATCTCTATGTGGTGGCAAACCTGGAAAATCATCAAGAAATACTTTTGGAATTCTCTCACTATAGGAATATCTACCAAACCTAAACTAGGAACACTAATGTCCACCACATTTGCTAGAAATGCATCACAACCTTTTTTTTATTAATTGAAAAGCCTGAATAGCTAGGATTAAGCAGGTCAAAATAATTTTGCGCTCCCTAACAAATATAACTCTTAATTATCCGAAAGATTTGATCATCAATTTTGTAGCATGACAATCTAAAACTGCATGATGTTTTGCTAACCAATCCATTATAATAACATTGAATTCCTTAAAGTTCATCAATATTAAATTTGCAGTCAATACGACACCACACACTAGCACAAGATAAGTTCTACATACTTTGTTTAGAATCACATTACCTCCCATAAGCATCAAAACACCTAAATCATATCCTAAGGATTTAACTAAAACATGCACTCATGATGCAAATTCGAAAGATATAAATGAATGTGTGGATCATGGGTCTATCAAAACATAAGCATTTACATTACAAAAGAGAAATTATACCAAAAACAACTTCAGGAGTTGTTGGAGCCTCTTGATGAGTGATAGCATAAATTGTAGCCCGTGGTTGAGTATGGGCTTTCTGTCCACCACTAAAAATTGAAGTTGGTCCACTATGTCCTCCTCTACCCCTACCTTGCCCTTTGCTTCTACTTGTGTCATGGAAATTCTCCCCAACACTACTGTGCCCAAATACAGGAGATTCTCGTCTAATCAAACCTGCCATTAGACAATCTCAACTCATATGGCCTGGTTGTCTATAAGTGTAGCAAGTAAGCCTTTTACGTCCCCAAAACTGTCCAAAATGAGTTCTTCCATAATTATTACAAATTGGGGTGACACCTCTGCCCAGTATGCCGATAGGTCCTCTCCTACCCTCTGAGCCTTCAAAACGTCCATAGTTTACCCAGTGCCACAAATACTAATCTACTAGGAAGATTTTGGCCTCTACCTATTTGATTACCAGTAACTCCTTGAAATCCTGATCCCCTAGATAATGTGAAACCACCTTTTTTTATTGCTCTATTTGGTTCTCCACTTCACCCCGTGTAACTTATCTTCTTTCTCACCTCAATTGCATTCTTCTCTTGTATCACCTCCTCAGCTCGAATAGTTATTGCTAACAATGCAGTATAATTGGCTGGCTTAACTGCTAATCGATATTCCTCTCTCAAATTTTTGGCACTTTAATTCCTCTCTAGCTACATACTATAGGGCATATCTTAAGAGTTTAACAAATTGTACTTCATAGTCTGCCACTGTTATATCATTTTGCTGCAATTGGAAAACTCCATCTTCTTCTTATCTAAGTATACTATTGGTGTATATTTGTTTGCAAACTCTCTTATAAAATCACCCCATGTCAAAGTCATAGGTTGGGCAATGCTACTCGGAATAGTCTCCCACTAATCTAATGCATTCTTTTTAAGCAATGATACCGCATACTTCAACTTTTTCTCTGGGGTACATTTAAACCTATTCAAGATTCTCTCAGTTCTTCTAAGCCATTCTTCAGCCTCAATAGGATCTGTAGTGCCCTCAAAGTCAATTGTCCTTTGCTTCCTCAATCTATCATAATTATTGTCTATTGCAGGTCCTACATATGCTTGTGTTGTAAATCTCTGCATCATCTCAACAAACTGCATGATATTTGGGTTTACACCTAAAACTGAAATATTTCTCAACATCTCAAGATTCCCTGCAACATTGTTAACATGTTCACATGCATGAATAGACTCAACAGACTCATTTCTAACCTCTGGGCCACCATGAACTCTATCAGGTGCATCCATACTCCTATATGCCAATACATGTAAGTATTAACACAATGCAAATATCATATATATCACATTCATTTTACACATGTCTATATAATCATTTACGTGCTTTAATACCACTAAAATGTGACGTCCCATTTAAATATAATTCCTAAAGTAGGTGCATTAACTTATTAATAAAACATGGAATACAAAAGTGACATAACATTATTAAAATCCTCTCATTCTATCAATTGTCATTAATATACCTTATTTAAGTTATTATTATATATTTTTTTCTTTACACTATTTATCTTGTTTCACAACATAGTAACTATTTATAATAAAGTATACATGGCTAAACAAACTAGAATACTAATTGATTATATACTAGCCCAACCACTATTAGATTGCTAGACAACAACTTCAAAATGCAAACTGGATGCAACCTTTAGTCTACTCTTCCTAAAAGAAAATTTAATGCAAACGAGTGAGTTTGCATACTCAGTAAGTAAATGCATAACAATACTTCAATCTCAAATAACATAACAACATTTAAATATAAACAATTCATTATCATATTGATGCATGAATTAAAAAGTTTTTACTCTTAAATGCCACACATGCTATCAAAAGTTAATGTCACACAGGATGTCATAAAGTGTTGCCACATAGGCTATAGATATCACTACCACAAAGGCTTCCACTTTTAGTTGTCACACAGGCTATAAATATTATTGCCACACAATATTTAGATATCATTGCGACACAGGCTATCTAATGTTATTGCGACAAGGCTATTATATATTATTGCCACACAGGTTGTTGAATGTTATTGCCATACAGGGTACAGGTTGTTGAATGTTATTGCCATACAGGGTGTTATATATTATTACCACACAGGCTATTGAATGTTATTGCCACATAGGCTATTATATATCATTGCCACAAAGGTTATAAATATTTTTGTTTGTCCAACAACATCAAACATTAGTCTTTCAACAAATCAAATATAAATCTAATAAAATTTCAGCAATATAATGACTAATAACAATATCCATAACTTTGGCAGCACATATCACCACATACTTCCATTTCTAAGTCATAATTTATCAACGTCTCATGAAAATAAATAAATCAAGAGTATAACCATCTTTTCATCAATGTATTCATAAATATCATCTCATTAAACAACATTTCATGTAACGACCATATTCATATTTGCTCTGATACCAATAACTGTAACAACCATATTCATTTGCATAACTCATATCATTCATGTACAAAATACATATGCATACAGGTTTTATCCCTCTTACACACATAATTCAATATGTATTTGATGTACATATATGTATATGACATAAGGAGAGAGAGAGTTGGGATTCAGCCGACGACCTATGGTCCATATGTCTCAATGTAAAACTCAAAGCACTAAAATGTCCAATTCCTATTCTTCAGTATTTGAAAAAAATTTGCGATTTGGTGAGTCGCGACTCAGTGAATAAAACCAATAATCAAATTCTCATGGCATAATCCAAAATCAAATATCATCAAGATACATTGCAAGTATAACAATTGACCATGCAAGTGCAAATGCAATAACTTTGTTTTTGTCGTGACCGAGCAAGGCAAACACTGCTCCCGGGATATTTATGTGATTCATGTAACATATGATTTGGGACCTATTGGTCCATCTTCCTGTAATTCATTTGACATATGATTTGGGACCTATTTGTCCATCTTCTTGAGATTTGCTAGTGTTTGACAAGTCAGTCACAACGCACCTTTTAGTTCCATATGCAAGTGCTTATTCACAAATGATATGCCAAGTAATCGTTAAGAGCATTTAATTCTCACTTGGCCTATATTTCCATGTAACACGTAACAATTCAATCATTCATACATGTAATAGAACATAATCATATTATACCCATGTAACATGTAACAATTCAATCATTCTTACTTGACTTATATTTCCATGTAACATGTAATAACTCAATCATATATACATGTAATAGCACATAATCATATTATAAAATTATCATACACAAACATTGAATCCATTTATGGTTTTTACTCACCTTTTGTTGTTACCGGCCTTTACGGTAGGTTTGGTTCCCTCTCTATGGCTTCCTCAAAGTTTTGAGACCCTAGAATTTGATACATACATGGTTACAAGTATGTCAAAATGATTATGAATACTTGGTGCATGATCCATGCAAGTGGACCTAGTGTTTATGCATATATTCCTAATAGGGCAGCCTGAGCTTGCTACACTCTTACCATAATAACTCTAGATATACTCATCCAAATGACTTGAATCTTTTTTTTAAACAACTAGACACATAAACACACAACATATTAAAATTTCAGGTCAATATCAAACACACACAAAATGTAGTGAATTTTTAAATGTTTCCCTATTGCAGTGTCCTCTCAGTCTGAGTAGGACTTACTGTCTTAGGTGTATCTCAAATTGTACAAATTCAATTGCAATAATAATCTACCATCAATTACAAAAAATATAAAGGAACATCTTTCATGTTTTACTAATTGTCTAATTCAGTCTATAAGGTCACCAAAATAAAGGACCAATCTCAGGATGAGGAGGTTTGTAACAGGTTGACAACCAGTCATGATGAAGGGACAACATATCAACAACCATGCCGAATTTGGCAAACCTATTTCACAGGTATGTACATCATACATAAATGTACAACTTTCAAGTTTTGACAATCATCAAATTCTGAATATATGGCTATCAAATTCTTGGAAAACAGTTTTAAAAGAAAGGTGGGTTTCACCCCGGTACAGAGTCA
>CATIWR010015359.1:0-49807 GCA_949677035.1 Omphalea diandra | reverse complement strand
TTAGCCTAGAAAACACTTTGTTGTAAGGTTGTGTGTTAGCCATTAAAACACAAGTTGTAATAAGTTGGGTGTGAGCTTGAAAACACCATTGATTTAGTGAAATACCCAATTGAGTGATTGGGGAGTGGACGTAGGGAGTGTTTTGCCCGAACCACTATAAAATCCTTGTGTCTTCATTGTTCTTTTTTCTTCTCTTCATCTCTGTTTTAAAATTTTTATTCACCAATTCAACCCCCCTTCTTGGTGCCTCCTTAGCTGAGTTCCAACTCTCTCTCTCTTTCTCCTTGTGTTATGTACATATACCTAGATAGAATTCAATTTGTGGTCATCAACATTAATTGGGTGTACTTAACATATATGTACGTTAAATAAAAAAAATTGGCATGGCTTTTTGGTTTTGTATGAAAGATATGTTAACCTTTATGCATATAAATTCTTGGACATGAATGTCATGCTTAATAAATGGAAATGGGTGTTACAATCCACTAGAGAGCTGTTAATGTTAAATACTATCTTCAAAGCTACAAGAAAGCTACCAAGACCCTTATCATATGCTAGAAGAGCTGCTAAGGGAATCATATCCTTATATATCCTTTTTTAATACTTACATTATATTGAATGCTTTGATGTGCCTTATATAATGATCACTTTCAAATGTCATTTTCTAAGTCTTACAAAGTAGGGGGTAAACTGTGAGCATTGGATTTTGGATTGCTAGGCTACAAGCCTAATGATGAGAAATTTATTAATTCATCTCTAAAAATTAAAGGAAATAATGCTTACGAAGAGGCAAAAGCTTGGATAAGTCTTGAATCAAATTTACCCCTTAAACACCCAAACCAAAAAAGCCTAGTTCTAATATTTCAAGTGTGTTCTATACAACCAACATAGTTGGCTATACAACTAACTTAAAGGTCTATATAGACAATATATGGTTTATACAGATAACTCGCTGAAGGCTAAATGGAAAAAAGCTTTTAAAATAGTGACTCAGAGAGTCTAATTAGTTGTATATACAAGTAATCTTCTATATATACAACTTATGGTCTGTATAGATAACTTCAAAATCATAAGTTTTAGAATATTCAATGATCTTATCCCTAAAGAGAAAGGGAGAAAAGGGAATTGGGTGTAATCTACGCTATGTAGCATATATGCAACCCTTGTCCTCTATAAATACCCTACCTCATGAAGGGTGGACGAAAAGGCTAGAACAACTTAAGAAAGTGCTACCAAATTGAAAACTCAAACCTTAGACACCTTCATCTATAAAAATTATAGAGCCATCCATTAGCATTAGGAATTCAAGGAAATAGACCAAGCTTTACCCTTTTTTACATTGAAACTTGTACATTTTGGAGATGAACTCAATCACTTTAAGTGTTTTTATACGCTAAGAGCTAACTCTTAAACCATCCTAGTTTCCTTTTCCCCCTTTTTTCTCTTCTTCTTCCCTTTTTCTTCTTCTTCTTTTCACATTCTATCAATAGTAGGCCATTGTACAAACATTTTATTATGTATGCAAACCTCTTTGTGATCTACAAAAACCACCAATTGTTCTATATAATCACAATTATTGTATATAGGCACTATTCATAATATGCTCTCTCTTTTATTTTTCTTGATTTTTCAATTATTTTCTTTAGAACTTGAAGCTCAAATATAAGTTGGATGAGGTAGGCTATAAAGACCAAAGAGCTCCATCCATCATGATTAGCCATATTTTAAGATAAAATACAATTTAGTGGTGTTTAGTAGACCTTAAAGTTGACATGTTTTCTCTTCTTTTTACCTTTTTTGAGTATGTGTTTTAGATGAACATGAAAGGGAAAGGCTTCAAAGCTAATGGCCTCTAGATTCCATTAGATTTTCTATCTATTTGTTGTGTTTCTTATAGTTCTTTTATTGCAATCATTAATACAACCTTTGAAGAGGATTAATTAGTCTTCTATATGGATAAACTTGTTTTCTCTCCATCTCTTTGGTAGGGGTTGTAAAGGTATATCACTTAAGGTAAGGAACAAGTAATAAGGACCCATACTTATGCCATTTTGTATTTTGCCCATTAAAGATATTTCATTGTTTTTCTTTAACACGACACATACTAACTTACTTAAGGTTGTTCCTTAGCCCCTTTCATTGTTAGTGTTGCTTCCCCTTTTACTTTTGGCAAATTGATCATGTAATTTAGCAGTTATGGTACATATGACCCCAAGATTTTATCCTATATTATAACAAATGTGGACCTATACTTTGATTATTTTACTCCTCATGCATATGCACTTTATGATCCTTATTACAATATAAATGCATAATATATCTACTTATTTATCATTTAAGTTTGATTTGGTGATTAGGATAGTAGGTTAGAGACATGAATAACTTATTTTATGACCAATTATGATGAGCACTTTAAGGTAAGTTGCCAAAGTATCCCCTAACCTAGGTAAAAAAGACCTTGCCCTTGCATAATTATTAGCTTTAATTAGATATGGGGACTAGCCCTTTTCATATTAGCTCCTTCATTTCAAGGACTAATTTGTGTTTGATTTTAAGTTGTAAAGGTCAATAATTATAAATTATATGCCATTTGTGAGATTACATGAACACCCTATTTTTCATTTGATTGTATACCCCTGTCTCCATGGTGAATGATTATATTGTTTTTATTAGTGTAGATGAATGGACATATGCTAGATATATCTAAATTAGACTAAATAATCGATAAGGATAAAATATATAAATGTGAACCAAAGATTTTCAAAGGCTGAATCATAAAATTTAGATGATTTGGGGGTGTTTACACTCTACACTCTTCCCTAAGCCATACCCAATTTTTAAACCAACTCTAATGGAGTGAAGATGAGTCAGACCTTCTAGTTGTCCTATTTTGACCAAAATCCTTCCCTTCTTAGAATTTTAAATCAACAAGTATTTAGAGTACTACCAACGTATTACCCCTCTAGCTCATTGGCCTCTTAATTCTATAAGGCTTTCTACTTACTGAGAGGCTTTTGGATCCCTCATTAATCCCTTCACGTGCCACTATTGGGGTTGTACTAAAGCATATGACCCCACATCCTCTTAACCCCTCGATTGTCACTAAAATTTTAGAAGTCGCAAGCAAAATTTTACTTATTTGAACATAACCATGAAACACCAAGGCACTCACAACTTCTTAGAAGAATGTAAATGATTCTTTAATTTAGGACAATCTATTTTGAGATGCCTCCTTTTATTACATCCATAACAAATCACTTGGTTTTTTAAAGCCTTTTCTTTGTAGTATTTTTTTCATCTTTCCTTTCTTACTAGTGAGGAACCTCTTTCTTGATTTGAGATAAAGGCTAGTTGATCATCCTCATTGTAATCATCACTGTCACTAGAAGAAGTTAGTGAAGAAATAAAGAGAGATTTAATATGTAACTTTTTAGCCATTAAGGCAAGGTCTTTCTTTCTTTAGCCTTATCGCCAGTTAGTTTCTCCAATATGATTTCATGTGCAAGAAGTTTTCCCATTATTTGTTATGTAATAATTTTCTTAGCTTTCAACTTGTCTTCAGGTAAGGTTATAAGGATTTTACCCACCATATCTTCATTTGATTAAGTTTTTTCCAAATTCTTTAGTGTCCCTTTGTGTCAATAAACCTATTATACATTTTTATGATGGACTCATGAGGTTGATATATAAATATTTCCTGCTTAAGAATATGCATTTATTTTTTTTTTCTTTTTGACTTCATTGGTTCTTTTTTGTTGAGCTTGGAGTGTGTCCTAAATTTATTCTTTAGGTGATGTAAATATTTCATATTGATGTGAACATTTGAAGCTTGACATATTGAGGTTTATGGATTACATAAAATAGGGCATGCATAACTATTCTATTCTATAGGTTGGCCTTCTTTTCTTTTTATGTCCATTCACTTTTTTGCTCAGGAATCACGACTTTTCTAACTATCTTTGTTAGTACTTTTATTCTTTCTTCCTCTATATCCCAAAGCTTTATAGTTTTATTATCAACGAAGATTTCCATTCTACTTTTTTTTATACCTATAATCATCACTTTCAAAGAAGGAAGGCTATAGATTATTTAAGATTCTTCATGATTTGTCATTTATCTTTACTCTTTACAATGAAACTTGATCAAAAGAGACTTGCTCTAATACCATTTGATGTCCTAAGAAGCCTTAGAAGGGCGATGAATAACTTAATAGGAAAATTTCTAAAACTAATTCATTTTAATAAAGTAAAGTAATCAAAGGAGACAAATTTTATAAAGGGTCGACATAACCTTAACCTACATCACATCCTCTAGTTACTATTAAAGAGTTCACTATCTTAAGTAACCTAAAAAGTTTTACTTAAACCCTTACAAGTAAACTTATATGTGTTACTTAAACTTACCCAAGATAGATTTTCCAGGCATTATCTTAAAACCTTTTATAAGATAAATTTACATGCACTATGTTAAGCCTTCCACAAAATCTCTTAGAAGGTTTTGTTATCAAACCTAGTGATGATCCTTATACATATAAGAATACAAATATTGCTCACAAGAGAATCACTTCCTAGTTGCTCTTAAGCTACCTAATACAAGATCAATTATAAATGAAATGCTTAAGAAAGAAAGAATAAGAAGTAGATGATCATTTGAATGCCAGATATTTTGTAATATTTTCTTCTAATTTTTTCATAGGTGCCTCTTATGTAGCACTATTTGAAAAACTAGCCAATACTAATAGATTTTCCAAATTTGAGGCTATCAAAAAACTAATTGTTAACTATAAATGGCTTATTCACTAACATGAATGGGCATGTACCTAGGCAAAATATGAGTTGCTTCAACTATCAAGGTTAAATGTAGGGCCATTCCATCAGTTGTGCTAGTTTGACTTGAATTTTCACTAGTCATATAATATTATTCCATATATGAGGGGCCTGTTCTAAGGATGGACTATTGATTTATAATCTTTTCAAATTCTTACTTTATGAATGGGGCCATTCCATTTAGATATGGTTTATTTAAACATTCAATATTGAAAAGCATTATCTTTTCATATTAAACAAAGCAATACACTTAAGCTATTTTTAGAGCTTTAAGGTTGTTTCATTTATCTATACATGAACTTCAATTTTAGGCATAGTGAGCATGTTCGTTCAAGTAAGCCCTTCTTGGTTCTCTAGTTCATTTAAACATTTTATATGAAAAACTTGAGTTTTGTTCACAGTAAATAGGGTCGTTGAACTAGTCCATTCCATGGCTTTCTAGGTCGTTTAGAATTTGATTAATATCTTTCAAGTTTGTCATAAGGATTCAAGGGCCATTCCATAAGACCGTTTAGCACTTGGTTAGTTCATCCTAACATTTTGTATAAAAAAAAACATAAATTTTGGTCATGGTGCACAAACATATTACAATGTGCATAGGATAATTCTAAATTCTTTATGTGACTTTACTATGCTACACATGTTGATCAATAAGGATGTGCAAAGGGTAGTTTAAAATGTTCAAGTTTTCCATATGAAATCTTCCATTTTTCTACATGGTGAATGAGCCTATTCCATAATGCATAGGCTAGTCATCTTAGACAAGACAAGCAATAAAACTTGTGGCTTTGCTTTCCCCTGTTGCTTTTATCCTTTATTGCTTTCCTTTATTGTTCTAGCAATTGACAAGCCTAAAGACATGTACAAACACTTACAACTAACATTAATATGACAACTTATATTTGCAATTATTAGAAAAAAAAATCAAGAAACAAAAGTTCAATTTTGATGCTTAATTTTCTAGTTTACGTGTGTTAATCAACAAGATTGTAAAAGGTTATTTTTTTTATTTTTCATGAGTTTGTATTCATAGAGCTTCTACTATATCAAAATGGGTAATGAAATAAGCATATTGTAGGAGGCAAAGTATTCCCTTCTAACTTAATGAAATGAAAAATGTGAAGTAAGGAGGTAGAGGATTCATTTTAATTTATTGGTTAACGGGAAGAAGAGTATATGAAGTGTTTCTATGCCTAACTGGGATTTTTAAATGATATGTACTACCTATGTTTGCGCATTTTAAATACAATGCATTCATAATTTAAAGTTTCATTCTTTCTATTATTAGTTAGGTGTTTTAAAATGGTATTTCTGTAAAGATAAACTAATTGTATAAAATGCTCACCACAATGTTGTAACAAAATTTTCATGTTGTAGGGAAATATAACTAATATGGATATTCTACGCTATGGCTTGAGGATGGTGGTTTCAATAATGATCATGAACCTTATGTTTGAAATTTGGGCTTGTATTTTGTTCATGCTTTATGGATTTATAATATTTCTCTTAATCATATGAACACTTGAATAGTACATTTTCCATAATAGGGTTATTGATGTATGCCCTTATTCAATCATCATTTTGATTACTTTGGAGGATACACACACACACACACACACATACATATACACACACACACATACCTATAGTTAGCAAGTAAATAAACTTCCTCTAATGCTCTTATAATGTAAATAGAAATTATTGCAAGTGATATTAGCACTAATTATCATGTAATAGAGATAATGTGATCTATGTAGCATTTCATAACACATCATGTAAATCACACTTTTAATGATATATAAAGTCGAGTAAAAGATATTGAAAACAAATCAAACATATAAGAAAGCGTTAATCTATAGTTTCATTTTCTAGTCTAATTCTTGCAATTATTTAGCATAAGCAAAATTTTCATTCTCTAAATTTGGGTAAATATCGAATGATATTAATCATTAACTAATAGTACCTCATCATTGCCTAATTTAAAAATAGTAATAGACTAGATATAACAACCATGACTATTTAACATGTTCATATTTATCAACATATGGGTTATTTAGTTGTTTGATGTGTACTTATTTATTGCTAAGCTATCTTAATATTTACAACTATCAATATACTTTCTATTAAATTTTGATCATAATTCAATGTAATGACTTGAAAAAATGAAGTGTTATTGACCTTTGAAATTATTTTAGATGAGTGATAAAAAAAATATTGGAGATAATTATTCATTTAAGTTGTAACATCAACAATTAATAGGACATGTTATTAATGTGATCATATACTAGTATAGGTTAAGGAAGTGAAGCATTAAGGGTCTGATTTGGGTTTTAAGCTTAGAAAGGGAGCATACAAGAACAAAATTTATAAAGCAATTTATTTCTAATAATTTTACTCATAATATAATAACAAAGAATCCTATAACTTTAATAAGATTATGTGATATTCTAGTTAAAAAGGGGGGAAGGGGTCTTTGATAAACATTACAAGCAACCATTAAAAAGCAAGTTGCAAAACAACTCTACTTATTAGGACAAAAGGTTTCAAATCGAAAACTTGCTTTCTTCTTTTCTCATTTTGAAGAGATTATTAGTTGACATTTTCATAATGTCTTAAGAGCTATTCTAGAATTGAAGGACAAATGTCTAAAGTAATTTGATGGATAACAAATTCTTATGGTCACTTTTACTAAAAATTTGTAAGTTAGAAATTGGAATGTCAAGATTGTGCTAGGGTTATTGATGAAACACATATTCATGTCAAAGTCTCTCTAATTTAGGAATTGTGTATAAAAGAATATCGAACACAAAAGTGTTAGTTGCATGTACATTTGATTAGAAGTTCACTTATGTCCTATTTAGATGGAAAGGGACCACATGTGGCTCAAGGATATTGGAAATGTATTAAGCCGACAATAATCCCTAGAAAATGATTTTTTTTTCTTTTAAGAAAAATACTATCTTATTGATGTTGGTTTCATGTTGAAGATTATTACACCTTATAAAGGAGTACATTATCACTTAAAGGAATATTGATAAAATTTACCTAGGAAAGCATATGAATTTGTTAATTTTTGACATGCTTCTTTACAGAATGCAATTGAGCAAATTCTTAGTGTGGTTAAGAAGTGATTTCCTATCACAGTGAGTTTAATGGGACCAAAATATCATGCTAAAACTCAAAACAACATTATGTTTATTGTATTTTGCATAATTACTTAATATGTGTAGATCTAAATGAGAAAATACTTGTAAAAGTTGGTATTGAGCTTGTCGATTGTATTTATTTTTTAGAAGAACATTACAGTAATAAGAATAATAATGAAAATATGGCTAAAGGAGAGTTAATCAAGGATTTCATAATTGTTATATAGGTGGATTACAATGAGTATTTTTTTAAAAAAAAAAATTTTTAAGGTCTTAAATTTTCATTGTAATTGAAGATGCTCCTTTAAATGGGTGTCCTTTTATTAAATTTTGATTGAATATATTTTCTTATTTTTGGCTTGCATTACTTTATATACGAAAGCTTGTTATTTTTAATGTTAATTTGAGCATATGAAAATGGTTTTGAAATTGATTTTAAGATGATGAGTTACAAATTCAATATATAACTAAAATATTTTATTTAAGATATTTTTTTAATCAATTCAACTCTAAATAACATGAATAGCATTACAATCCTTACTATAGTTGTCAAACGCATGCTTTGAGTGCACCTGCGATGCAAAAGAGCATGAGGCTCAAGAACCATTGCCTTTATAGCAAAGAAATGAATATTGTTATACAAGTGCATGCTTTGTTGCTTCAAACACACACTTACCATTTAGAACTAAGCATGAGAACAATGTATCTATCTAGCTTCCCTTACTATCTAGATTTTTCAACATAAACCATCAGTATCATTAGAGTTGCAGCTTCCCAATCTACTAGAATTTGGCATCAATGTACCAAAATGTCATTAGAATCTTGTCAAATCACCCTGGTTGGAGTCGTCAAACTCTAATATGTCCATTTTCAATTAACATTATGCTTGATTTTTTTTTCCATCCACATTTTTTTATTCCTCTCTATTTTCTTTCTCTTTCTTCCCTTAGTATTTATGGTTTTCTTTACTATTCATTGATTTTCTTTAAGAATAATTTTTAGGATCAACTATTTTGTAATATTAAAATTAATTTGACCTATTGATTAGCTTATAATCATTATTTTTATTTATTATGTGTCTGAACAAATTTTGTAGAATATTTCTATGGTTCTATTTTAGCAGTTGTTGAAATTGAAGCACAAAATGAAGGAGAATAAATTCTAAAGTTATTTGAGTCAAGTTAATAAATCAAAATTTTTATTTCTTTTATTTTGATGTATACTTTGTAATTAAATTATCCTTCTTCTTTTTTTTTTTGTATTTCCTTCCTTCTCCTTAGCTTAGTAAATTTTTTATTTAGTCTAGGTTTGTAATTAGTTTTATGTATCAATCAAGAGAAAACACTTACCATTTTTTATCTAATTTCATGACAAGATTGCTTATTTATCTAGGGTCATCAATTTTGAAATCCATTTTCTTAATTGATAGAGAATTAGATTAATAAAATATTAATAATTTAAAGTCCATATGATGTCTATAATAAGTAGAGATCAATGTGATTTTTTCAATTCAAAAAATATTATTACAAGGGTTGCAATTGTAGTCTCATTTATGTATATTATTAATTCATTTAATATAGGAAAAATATGATTACACTCATGTATTTTACGTTAAAATATTATTTTGTCCCACATTTTATAAAAATTAATTTTAATATTTTAATATCATTAAGTTAAGTAATCATTCTATCTATTTTTTTCTATAATTTTCTATTAATCAATAAAGATATTGGCCAAAAACTTAAAATGATTTTAAAATAATATTATTATATTCCATTGTATGAGAAAAATCCATATCCAATAATACCAACTAAAGGCTTAATCCTGGTCCTTTGGCTTGGAATTGTAGGACTAAAAGAAACCAAAAGCATTTGCCATCTGTTTGATGAAATGAATTTAATTTTAATTTCATTTATAGATAATTTTTTATAAAATTCATTTACAAGTGAATTTTATGTTTGGTATACTATAAAACAAAAATAGAATTCATTTCAAATGAAATTAATTTTGTATTTAGTTTAAGTATAGAATTTAATAAAATATTTCATTTTATAAAAATATCCTTGTGTTATTTTTTAAAAATTTTTACAAATATAAAAAACACAAAAATAGAAGAGATAGTAGAGAAAAGGAAGAAAGAGAAAAGAGTGAAAAATAAAATAGAAAAGAAAAAATAAATGAAAGAAGTATTTTAACTGAAGTGTTTTTATCATTTTGAGAAAGACTTTGTAACTTTAGAATTTATTTGCAAATTCTATCAAATTTAATAAAATTTAGTTTACTTATAATCAATTTCTAGAATTTAATGAAATAGAATTTTAAAAGAATTTTCATTTATACCAAACACACAATTAATATAAAATTGAATAAAATATTTTATTTGACAAATATATCGTTGTATTGTTTTTTAAATTTTATAAATAAAAAATATAAAAAGAGAGAAGAGAGAGTACGAAGAAAGGGCTGAAGAATAGCAAATGGATTCTCTCGTTGTTCTTGAGTGTACAAAGGAGGAAGTAGACCAACTTAGCCGAAGCAATAAGAAAATCAAAGCCAAGGATGGAGCGGGAGTTAGTACTAATTCTTGACCTCTTATCTTGAATGACAAATAATAGGATGCAAGGACGAATGCTACAGAGTAATCTACATGATCATGTTATGAATGAGGCTGAGGAAGACTTTCTGAGGATGAATCAAAGCATGAAAAAATATGGGTTGGGAGGAAGATATTGAGTGCCCCACAATTTGACTGACATCCCTGGAAAAGAAGTGACTCAGGCCACCTTGGAAGAATACCTTTATTATCAAGCTACTAGGGAAATCAATGGGATTTAATTATTTGTTTCAAAAAGTGAAGGCCATATGGGGTATTTAATCAACCATTGACATTATATATTATTGGCCCTAGGCACCAAGAAGGGGGAGGGTTGAATTGGTGTATAAAAATTAAAATTGGAAAGAAAGAGGAGAAATGAGATGAGAGGAAACACAAGATTTATAGTGGTTCGGGTGTAATCAACCCTACGTCCACTCCCCAATTCTTCGAAATTGGATATTCGACTATATTTCAAAGGTATTTTCAAGGTTACACCAAACTTTTACACTTGTATTTTGAAAGGCTCACACAATAACCTATACACTTGTGTTTTTAGGCTTACACAACAACCTTTACAACTTGCATTTTAACAGGCTCACATAACAACCTCTCTTAGTGTTTTAACAGGCTCACACTATAACCTATTACAAATGGTGTTTATGCTCACACCCAATAATGACTGAAAGAGTAACAAAGAGTGAGTAGCAAAATTGCAAGAGTTTGGGTACAAAGTTATTAATTCTCTTACATTTACATCTGTTTGGTGAGGTATTTATAGATTTCACCCACAAAAGAGACGTTGCAATAAAACTGGTACAAAATCATCAAAGTGTGCTAGACATAATTTCACATAAAATGCCTGACAGTCATTTTGCGGTCACTACTACTTATTCGCGATTGCGAATTCCAACTTCCATAAGGAAAACCTCATTTGTGTCTAACGGCTAGTCCACGTTGCAACTTCTAATTAATGTACTAGGAAAATATAGTCATTGTCTTTCACATGCTTTTAAAAGTAGCGATCACGATTTATCTTGTACTAGGAAAATATAGACACGACTCTAGATGAGAATTCTTTTGCCAAAAGTGTTCATATTCTTCTTTTGCGTTCGCTACCAATAAGTTCCCCTCGTAATTTTTGACTTCCAACGGTTATTTGAGACACTTGTCAAGCTGTGATTGTGAACTTGATTACATCTTGAGTTACTTTGAAATCGTGGCCACGATTGAGGCAAGCTTTACACCGCGAATTCGTTTGTCACTTTTGGAGTTCTTCCTTTGGATGAATCACAATCGAGAATTACTTGGCATTTTCGTATGTTTGATCTTCTAGCAAGTCTTCTAATGGATCGTGATCGCAAATTTTAGATTACGGTCGTGATTTAGAAGTTACTTCACATACTTTGAAGATTAAGATTTCTATCCAACTTCTAACTTAAAGACTTTCATAAAAACTGCAAAACATTAAAAATGATCAATCCCTTTTGTTAAGATCAAAAAAGGCCCAAGACTTAGGGTAACTACCCTAGTCCAACATATATTTACCTAATTATTATTATGTGGTTTGATTTACGAATAAAGAGGAGTTTGACAAGGTTCCAACTAGAGGGCCATAGATCATTGTGGACCACTACTTCATAGTTCACAAATGGCATCCTAATTTCAACACTTCTTATGATGCTATTGATAGAGTGTTAATGAAGGTGCATTTGCCTGATCTGTCATTAGAATATAATGATCAGAACTTTCTATTATGACTTAGAAAGGCATCTAGAGGGAAGTTTGCAAAACTATGTATTGAAGTGGACTTAACAATACCTCTACTATCAAAATCCCATCTCCATAAGAAGGTACGACGAATTGAGTATGGGGGTGTTCATCTTATTTGCTTTTGTTAGAATTTGATTACACCTATGGATTTCACTAAGAATTCATAAGTCATGCCTAAGATCATGAAACATGCAAGATTGAATTCCAATCACATTAATATAAATCATGAATTGAAATTAATTGTCATAACTTAGACTGTAACAACCATTTTCATTTACTAATCATGACATTCATGTCCAAAAATTGATATGAATAAAGGCTAATTCATCATACATACACAATCCAACATGTATTTAATGTACATATATGTTAACTAATGTTCAAGGCTAGTGACTGCAAATTGAATTTTGCCTTATTTCAATGTGATCTCAATCTAAGTAGGTCTTACATTCCTAGCCATATCTCAAATTATACAAATACAATTACAAAAAATGATTTACCAAAAGATAAGTAACACATAAAGGAACATTTATCAAGTTCTACACATTTTCTAATTCAATCTATAAGGTTATCAAAATAAATGGGCAATCTCAGGGTGAGCAGGTTTCAGTACATTAAGAATCAATCACAATGAAGGAGCAATATCTCATCAACTATGATATATTTGATAAAAATATTTTATAGGAATGTATATTAGACATAAATATACAACTTTTTAGTTTGACACATCACTAAATTCTCATTATATGGGCATTAAATTTTTGAAAAACAGAACTAAAAGATTGAACAGATTTCACCAAGTTCATAGTCAGTCATAATGAAAGGGTAATATATTTTTCCACACAACAAATTAAAAAAAAATATTTTACAAAAATTTAGAGAGAATATAACCCTATAAATTTCATATTTTTTACTTTGTCTAAATCAACACATAAGGTCATCAAAATACATGAAACCAACCAAACTAAGGAGATTTCGGTTGGTTGTGAACCAGCCTTAATGAATGAGTCATAGCTCTTCACACATACCAAATTAAGCAAAACTTTTTTACATGCATTTAGATGAGACCATAAAACTACAAATTTTATGGCTTACACTTTACCTAATTCCTCTTTTAGGGTTATGAAATCATGGGTACAAAAATATGTTCTAACAGCAAAACCAACACAATCAGCATTTGTTTCTCTTAAGGTTCAACTTTCATACATGAGCTCTACCTCAAATACTCCATAATTCTTACTAATTACGCATATTTAAAATGTCATGAGGGAGGAAAGCACTTATCTCTTTTCCCAAAACTAGAAAAGCTTAGGGTTTCCTCCTAGCTAGTTGACTTCTTCTCCCTCTTCTTCTTCTTCTTCTTCTTCTTCTTCTTCCTCCTAACTAGCTCATTTTTTATCCCTCTTCTTCTTTTTCTTCTTCCTCTTAGCTAGCCCACTTTTTCTCCTCTTCTTTTTCTTCTTCTTCTTTTTCTTATTTTCTTTCTTCCTTAGCTTTTTTCTCCTCTTCTTTTTCTTCTTCTTTTTTTTCTTATTTTCTTTCTTCCTTAGCTCTTTCTTTCTTCTTCCTTTCTTTCTTCCTTAGCTTTTTATTTCTTTTACTACCTCTCATGTTTTTCCTCTCTTTTATGATCCTAAAGGAAGAGAAATTTAATTTGTAAACCTATTCTAATAAGACAAAATCATGATGTTTCACTACCATTGGTTGCAAGTTCAATTTTCCTCTTTTAGTCCCTCTTCTTCTTTTTATCACTTCCACCTATCAATTAATCCCTATTTTCCTTACACTTTTAAATAAACTCTAAAATGTCATTATTTATGATGTTATAACATGCACACAACATAATATAATTTGTCATGCAACTATACAAACATCACATTTATGTTCAAGTGTCCCAAATGGAATGTTGTGAGTGTCATTATTGTGCTGATAAAATTCATATATCTAAATGATCATTTATCCAATGCTTATGCTCATGTGGGATTGTAAATCATTTATGCAATGACTATGTTCATATGAGAATGCTAAGGAATGAGAATATGAATGTTACATAGATTACTTACCGTTTTCGCAATACACAAAAGAACTTGAGACAAAGAGATTTTTCTTTTATATAGAATAAGGGTTTTTTCTTTAGAGAGTATGAACGTAAGGTAAAAGAGGGAGAATAATTATCTACATATAATAATATTAAGTTATCGACATTTTATTCGTAGAGTTATATTCATATTTGAATATAACTTTATCTCTCTTGTTATTCTTATCCTATACAGATTATTATTACCTAATAATAATAAGTGGATACGGGTTAGGTCATGTCATGGGTGCCAGACCCAAAAATCCAACATTTTCCACTCACACATGATGTGACCAACTCTCTTTTTTACTTATGAGGTCCATACTTGTCAAATAAGTTGTGTGATTATGCATACTACAAGAGTAGCTTTGCTATATATCTATCAGGATTATATAGTGTCTCGAAAGAAACTCGGAGCATGTTCAGTATGTTGTATCCTAGATCATTTTATTACATTCTCATTATGAGATCTTATTTCATATTGAATCTATATGTATTTATTATTTTTTTATATCACTAAGATAAAACATTACCGATCTAAT
Organism: Omphalea diandra; assembly: GCA_949677035.1. NCBI lineage: Eukaryota > Viridiplantae > Streptophyta > Magnoliopsida > Malpighiales > Euphorbiaceae > Omphalea > Omphalea diandra. The sequence goes on along the minus strand of CATIWR010015359.1, from coordinate 34,850 downwards.
AATAAATACATGTTAATATGATAATATAAAATAATCTTACTTTTATGATAATATAAAATAATCTTCCTTTTCTCGAACTCCACAATTCTTATTTAACTCACTTTACTAGAGATGTCCCCCATTAAACCGAATCAAATCATGATCTTCTAGCAGCATTCTAAGATAGCAAACGTTAAATACAAATTTTGAGAACATAACAAAGCCAAAAAGATAGCAATACCATATTACTTATAAACTTAAGGACCTCATATTAAATAAAGTCATTCAATTATTAACTTTATCTTTCCATTTGGTCGATTTATGCATATGTGGTATGAATCACATATTACGACATTATCTCTTTTCCTATAGAATGCATGTCTTACAAATTATAAATTTTGTACAAATTGTAACTAGATACACATAATGTCTAATTATGATTTCTTCAACACACTCCTTGTAATATATCCATCAAAACTTAAATTTGGCATTTCACAGATTAAATGATATTTCACAACAACCACCTTAAATTGATACAGCTTAACAACATTTTCATTTATTTAATGTATAAAGTTGACATCTTGAATTTAAGTGTATAGCTCTCTATTATCACTTAGATAATATAACTTAAATTTGTTCCATCTTTGTTTACACTTACTAACAAAGGAGATTGTCTGTGTGAGAAGGCCAATCTTATATCTGTGTGACATACTTCCCATATCAAATATGTACTCATGCACATTATATAACATATATATATAAATCCATTAAAAAAAATTTATTAATAACTTAAAGAAAATACATATGTACATCTTTGGGAAATCCATTTTATAAGTACATTCAACACCTATGTAGGTCCAATGACTTAACATGCCGAAAGTACGCATCTTTAGGAATGGGCTTTGTAAAGTGATTCACAATCATTTATTGTGTGGAAATGTACTTTATATTCACTTCTTATATGTTACTGTGTCTTTCACAAGTTGTTTTCGATATCAATGTGTTTGGTTTTTGCATGGAACTTTGGATCTTTTGTATATGCTACAATAGCTTGACTATCACAATTAATGAGAACTAGCTCTATAGCATTTTCTCCTTTTATCAAATGTTCTAAGAACCTCCTTAACCAAACTGCCTCTTGCACAACAGCTAAAAATGCCATAAATTTAGCTTCCATTTTTGATAGGGCTATTCATATTACTCTAAGATATAACGCCATTGTTAAGTAAGAAGGCAAATCTAGAGGTAGATTTGTTTTCATCTAAATCTCCTCCCTAATCAACGTTAATATAGCCTTTCAAATGTAGATCTTTGCCTTAATAATACAATGAATAATTAGTTGTGTCCGTAAGGTACCTTAGTATCCTCTTCACTGCTTTTCAATGTGTTTGACCAGGATTGGATTGATATCTACTTGTCAAACCAACAACATAATAGATATCAAGTCTAATACACATCATAGCATACATAAAACTTATGATGGTACTTAAGTATAGAACTTTATTCATTTTCCCTCTTAACCTTTGATTAAGGATTTCACCTTTTCCAATCGAAGTATCTATATATTTGCAATCTTGCATGTTGAATAGCTCAAGGATTTTCTTGATATACTGTTCTTGTGAAAGAGATATTAAATTCCTTAAACGATCTTTTAAAATCCTAACTCCAAGAATATATGTTGCTTCACCTATATCTTTCATTTCAAAATTGGATGACAACCATCCTTTTATTCTTTTAACATACTCAACATCATTTTTAGTTATCAAAATGTCATCCATATATAATGAAATAATCACAAAATTCTTTTTGGACCTCTTTAGATATACATAATGGTCTTCCTCAATAATTTCAAAATCATAAGACATTATTGCATTATGAAATTGAATATACCATTGTCTTGAAGATTGATTAAGGCCATAAATTGACTTTTTAAGTCTACATACTTTATGTTCTTAGCCTTTTACTATGAAACCTACTGGTTGTTCTATGTGGATCTCTTCGTCTAGTTATCTATTGAGAAAAACAATCTTAACATCCATTTTATACAATTCTAGGTCCATACTCGCTATGATAGACAAGATTAAATGTATTGAAGTGAACCTTGCAATAGGAGAAAATGTTTCTTCATAATCAATTCCTTCCTGCTGTGTATAACCCTTTACAATAAGGTGGGCTTTGTATCTTTCAATAAAACTATCTACCTTTTGCTTAATCATTAGAACCCATTTGTTTCCAATAGGTTTGCATCCTTTTGGTGGGTTAATTAATTCCTACACCTAATATGTTTTCATGGACTCCATTTCTTCTTCCATTACTTTAATCCATTTATTCTTATCAAGGCTTTTGAGAGCCTTATTGGCATTTTTTGGTTCTTCCTTATCTTGTGGAGTAATAGTAAATGCTTCCCCTTCAATCTCAAAACAACGATGTGGAATCGACTTACGACTTATTCTTTGGATTTGAGATTCCATAATTTCATTGTTACTCCCACTCGGACTAGCAATCATAGTTGGATCCAATTCAAGTTGTGATTGAGTTTCTATTGAAACTAATTCATTACTCCTCATATCACATCCACTTTAAGAAAATGGATTCAACTCTTGAGCAATGGAATCAATCTGGTCACAAGTTGCATACAAATGTAGGTTTTCACCTATTTGGCCCTGTCTAGTGAATTCATTCCTAAGAACATGACACCTCGTGATTCAAACTCAGTAATGTTGCCACCTTCTTGCTTGCCTATGAAAACATATCCTTTAGAATATTCAAAATATCTTATGAAGATACTTTTCTTACCTCTCAGATCTAATTCACCATATTTATGAGAGGTATCATGTATATAGGCAACATATTCCTAAGGTTTTAAAACACTTAGGTTAGGTTTTTTATTGATCCATAACTCATATAGAGTAGTGGCAATCAATTTAGTGGGCACACGATTAAGTACAAATGTGGTTGTTAATAATGCATCACCCAATAAGTGATAGACAACTAAGCCTAAGCCATTATTGACCTAACCATTTTAAGTAGGGTCCAATTTCTTCTTTTTGCAACACCATTTTCTTATGGAGTGTATGGTATAGACAACTGATGTTCTATACCTTTTTATCATGTAACTATTTGACTCGTCAAATACATATTTACGTCCTCGATCAATCCTTACTACTTTATTTTTCTTATCTAATAGATTCTTAACCAAATTGATGTATTTTATGAAGCATTCTAATGCGTGTGATTTATAAGAGATCAAATAGATATAACCATATCAAGTATAATATAACCATATCGAGTATAATCATCTATGAATATGATAAAATAAAGTGCCTCATGTTTAGCTCTAACATTCATTAGACCATAGAAGTTCGAAATTAATTGCAATAGTGATTCAGCCTTAGTTCCTTTTCTAATTAGTTCCTTTTCTAAATTGTTTTCTCACTATTTTTTCAGTTAGACAGTGCTCACAAGTTGACAAATCAACCCTTTCTATATTACCTAATAAGCCTTCTTTAGCTAATTGGTTCATTCATTGTTGGCCAATGTGACCAACTCTAACATGTCATACATTCACATCATTTTCACATGTAGCAGAAGATGCAAAATAGGAAAAACATAAATTATTGGTATTGTGTTCCATATTAAGAACAACAAGACCATCCTAAAATGAATCAAAACCAAAATATTCTTATCCTAAAAACAAATCCACATCAAAGTAATTTTTTATTAAATACAACACAAAAACTAAATTTCGACGAATCTCTAATGCAAATAGAGCATCATGTAGGAACAAGATTTGGCCACAACTATGACTAACTTGCACATGCCAATTCCTTTCACCTCTACTCTAGAATTGTTTCCCATATAAATCCACCTAGATCTACTAGGAATTCGTCAAAAGTCCATGAAGGCACTTTTATGCCTTGTTATATGGTCTGCGGTGGTTGAGTCTACAGTCCACAAAGGATAAGATTCAATCAAGAATATAAAACTTGTAACATTAATAGCATTTTGAAGTGCATGAAGGTCATATACCTTTTTGCGCTCCTTACAATCACGTGCAAAATGCCCCTTCATGCCACAGTTGTAACATTTGAGCTTGGACACATGTTTCTTCTTCTTAAAGACATGATTGTCTTTTGTTGATTGGTTGACCTTTTGCTATTTCTTAGCCTAAGCTTTTCCCTTACCTTGTTATTGGGACCCACCATGCTTAAGTTTGTGCCCCTTCCCACTGTATGAGTTTGACCTAGTCATGTACATATTAGCAGTTGACTTGTTCAACATGAGACGATCCTCTTCTAGCTCCAAGTTGCCCATAGCATCCTCCAAAGTTTTGATGCTTTCATTATCGGTTAGTTAACTTAAATGTGTATGTATTTAATGTTCTGATATGAGATATGAATTTGAATATCTTTTATGAATAGGTTCTCTTATTATGTTTTTAATGCAATTTTACATGTATTAAATTTATAATATATCTTATTTGTATTTTTATAAATGTAAGATTTAATTTGTTTACAAACTTACTTATATTTTTGTACATGTATAATTAGATTTTAGATGGTATTTTATTATATGATAAAATCTTAGGATTTTATGATTTGATTTTACAATATAAGTTTATGAGTTCTCCAATTATTCTAAGTTAAAAAAAAAAAAAAAAGTGAATTTGACAACCTTGTTACATATGGATACTAAATTAGCCGGTTGGAAAGCGCATTAGCTCAGTTTGGCAGGCAAATTTATTTTAGCTAGATCAGTTCTGAATACGTATGTCATGCAAACTATGCTTGTACTAAGAACACTGTGTGATGAGATTGACAAGTGCATCAGATCATTTATTTTGCATGGGAAAGCTATCCACAATGTTTATTAGGAGACGGTTTGTAAGCCTACTTCAAAAGAGGGACTAGGTACACGTAATGCGCACAGTATGAACATAGCTTTCATGGCAAAATTAGTTTGGTGAGTCCTACGCGAATTAGACATGTCATGGTGCAAACTGATTCAGGGTAAATAACTTCAGGCAAGTCGGGGTATTGATGCATTTGTGCCACATCAATTTTCTTCAAATCTATGGAAAGGGTTGGTTCTTAGGACGGATCTGGTTAGGCAAGGGATGCAAATTTCAGTTAATAATGGGCTAACAACATTCTTCTGGTACGATGAATGGCTTTCACATTCACCTCCATGGCAGATGGTTGATAGAGATCTTTCTATGAACCAGCGAAATAGTAGTGTTGTAGAAAATTGGGATAGAAACTTAGGGTGGAAATGGCCCCAGTTACAGTCCTTTTTATTGCCTATTGTTTGCATGAAGTTTGTTAGCATCTCCCTCACAAATGATGTGCATGAGTATGATAATCTAGCGTGGAAGGATTTGTCTACTAGTTGTTTTTGAGTAGAGTCAACTTATCAGCAGGCAAGGGGGTTATGCCACGGTGTTGCAGATCTGTGTTGGCAAAAGGTATGGAAACTGCACCTTCCTTAATTCTGTCTTTTTATGGCTGGTTATGCGTAACTAAATTATGATGAACATGGAGTGAATGAGGCAAGGTCTTAAAATCTTCCGTGCTGCCTAATGTGCGGGGATGTTATGGAGGATGTTTATCATGTATGGCGGTATTGTCCATGGGCATGGTCGATTTGGGAGATCATTCTTCTACGCAGTCATTACACCTGTTTCGTAGCTTTGAGATTCAGTATTAAATTACATCTAATGTTGGAAATAACTCTCTTACAAAATAAGAAACCCAAGCACAAAGATTAAGAGAACAAACTCAAAACAGAGCAATAACTTTCTTCTCTTATTTTACACCAACACAAGCTGCCTTATATAGCAGATTACAACAACTTCTGATATTACAACTGATATTTATCCTACCTAATACGCCAACTATATTTCATTTTACTAAAACATATCTCCCTAAAATAAGGAGAGACACTTACAACTAATAAAAATTACTACACCAAATTTTTTACTTTAAAAAAGACAAAAGAACATCATTTTCAAGTCTCTAGAAAAATCTCAATGCTATTGCAACTCTTCGCCTTGAGGTTTTTCTTAGAGACTTCGAACAAACTTTGACTAAAATGACTTAACATGCAACTGATTATCGTCAAACACATTCTTTTTTACTTCTTTAATTGGACCACCTTTAACATAAACTTGTTTAGCTCTTCCATGATAAGCATCCTTGTTTGCAACTATAACAATAGATCTTTTACTCTTGAAACCATAAGAAGTTTCAGCTGGCTTCATCCAAACCTTGGATAAAACCTTCTTGGAAGAGATGACTTGGTTTGCTTTTGGGGCATCAACCAAATTTCCTGCAATAGAATTATGAATTTTTCCATCTGGTTTAAACTTCTCAATTTTCTCCTCCTGAATTTCATTGTTACAAACGCCCATATTTGAACACCAACATCTGAAATAAGATCACAAATAAGCTACATTACAATGCTTAACTTCCATTTCAACACCTGCAAAATCAATTTTCTCCAAACTTTTCTTTTCCTCTTATCTTTCATCTTGATCAGCTACTACACCACTTTCAGCACAACATACATCAAATTTCAAATTCAAGACAAAGCTATTATTTGTCATTCTTGCTCCCGCAATCTTACAACCATGTGAATCATAAACAGAGCACAAATTTTCCTTAAATAAAACAGAACCGGCCTTCTTCATCAACTGTGCAACACTAAGAAGATTTTGATCAAGCTTTGGAATGAACAAAATATTTGGAATAAGTTTTATACCTTTCTTTGTTTACAGTGCATTTAAACTTGTTCCTTCAGCTTGTACAACTTCTCCATTTCCCATTCTAACTTTGGCTTTGATATCCAAAGAATTGAAGAAACTTGCAGCCATATGATTACTACAAACACTATCAACATACCAAATATATTTTTCTGGCGACTCACACACTTGAAATGCAAAAACCAAATGTTCTTCAGCTATTTGGTCCTTAAGAAAATTGGCTTGTTGGATAGGTTGCTGGACAGGTTATTATTGGGCTTGATTTTGCTTTGCTCTACCAAATATTTCTATGTGACCTTGCTTCTTGCAAAAATTACATTGAACCTTTTTCCAGCATTTATCTTCAACATGATTTATCTTTCCACAAGTAGCACAAGGTGGAAACATTCTCTTCCCTTTGTCATCTTGTTTTCCAGCTTCTTTCGGTGGAGCTTTTCCTATGCGCTTTACTTGAAGAGGTTGGAAGGCAGCTTCAGCAACATCTCCATTTTTCATAGAAGTCCTATGCTCTTGTGCCTACAACTTGCTTATCATCTCAGAAATTGTCAACTTAATATCATAAGACTTCTCAATGGCAGCTACTTTGGCTTTAAATTTATCGGGTAAACTAGTCAACATCTTCTCTACAACTTTATGGTCATCAATAATCTCACCATAAAGTTTCATTTGATTCACAACTTCTAACAGCTTTGATGAATATTCTTTGATTGATTCATTCTCCTTCATCTTCAACATCTCAAATTCTCTCTTCAGTGTCAAAAGCCTGACTGTTTTAACCCTTTCACTTCCTTTAAATTATTCTTTCAGTTTATCGCAGGCCTCCTTTGCTGTTTTGCAGGCCATTATCCTTGTAAAAATAACATCTGATTCTACAAATGAAGGCACGCAAACGCCTTAGGACTCCTGGAAATCAACTCTTCAAGCTTTTTTATTTCATTCAAAGTAGCATTTGCTCTCAAAGGTGGAACCTGTGTTCCTCCTTGCTCCACTACAACCCATAAATTGGGAGCTTTCAGATATGCCTTCATTTTGATAGCCCAGATTTGATAATTTTCACCCACAAAAACTAGTGAACTTATTATAGAGAAGCTTGTTGATGCCATTATCTCTCACCTAGTGTTTGATTCCCAAGAATAAGATAAAACAACAAGAAATTAAACCCACAACCCTTAAGAAATAAGCTCTTATGCCACTGTTGAAAATAACTGTCTCACAAATTAAGAAACCCAAACACAAAGATTAAAAGAACAAACTCAAAACACAGCAACAACTTCTTCACTTATTTTACACTAACACAGGCTGCCTTATATAGTAGATTACAACAACTTATATTACAACTCATATTTATCCTACCTAATACACCAATAATAATTCACTTTACTAAAACATATCTCCGTAAAATAAAGAGAGACACATTTACAACTAACAAAAATTACTATATAAGATTTTTGACTTCAAAAAAGGCAAAAAAAAAAAAACATCATTTTCAAGTCTCTACAAAAATCTCAATGCTACAGCAACATCTACTAATTTACTTAACTACAAAAATCATTTCAAGGGAACTAGTATGCGTCTTTGGGTTGGGAGTTGGCTGATCCTAAAATGGAGACATCAGTTTCGTTTCTGGTCAAACGATTCTTGTGAAGTCAAAAGTGAATGTGATTGTAACTCAAACCGAGCATTATGAATGGGCTTGGGAAAGGAAGGTTGGGGTTAATAGGTCGGGAGTGCTGCAGCATCAGTTTTCGCTTATTAGTTGGTATCCACCAGTCAAAACGTAGGTAAAGATTAATAGAAATGGGGCGTCTAAAAGAAATCCTGGTGAGGCTTGGGGAGGAGGGTATCAAAGATGAGCCTGGGTGGTGGATTTCTGGTTTGTACTAAACTTAGGTGTTTGCTCTTCTACGTTGGCAGAAATTAGAGCTCTTCAATCTGGGATCGAAATTGCTTGGGCCTTAAATTTTAAAGTGATTTTTGAGATTGATCTAAAGGTTTTGCATGATTGGTTGACATAAACACGAGTTCACACCTCGGTTTGCTTGCCACCTAAAACAACGTAGAAAGGCTTTTCAACGGGATTGGAATGTGAGATTAGTTCATGCTCACCGTCAGGCCAATCGTGCCGCGGACAAGTTAGCGAATCTATCCCTGCATGGAGTGTTTTTTCTTGACAAAACTCGTCCTCAGGTTAAAGACATTCGCTTATATATCTTTTAGGCTCCCCTGCTTGATAATTTTTTTTAAAAAAAAAAAGTGAGAAGGAAAAAAAAAAAGAGAAAGAGATGAAACATAAAGGACAAAAGAGAATGTAAACGTATTTTTAACATAATGAAAAATTTTTCAATTTAAAATTTATCTGTAAATTTTATCAAATTTGATAAAATTTGATGTAGTTATAACCAATGATTTTAAAATTTGATCAATTAATAAAACTGACTGATTCTCAATTCGAACGGTTCAATCAGTCTAATTGATCCGGTTCTATTAGTTCAATAATAAATAAAATTTAAAAAATATTATTAAAATAACATTAAAATATATAAATATATTTATAATAATTAAAAATAAAATAAATAAATATTTAAAACTAGTTCAGATTTAACTGAACTGGGCAACAATCCAATTTCTAGTTTTCTCCTGTCAAAATTTTAAAACATTGGTTATAATCAATTTCAATGATTCAATGAAATAGGGATTCAAATATAAACAATATGAATTTACAAATAAATTTTATAAAAACTATAGAATTTATTTATATTAAGTATAGTGTTGATATTTAAAACCCTTATTATATTTTGGATTTATGGAGAAGGGATGAGCAATCAATTGATTTAATTTATCTAATTTGATTTTTACTAAAACAAAATTAATCAAATTGAATAAAAATTTTTAAAAATTAAATAAATCAAATAGAATACAACGAAATTATATACTCATAAATTGAACAAAACCAAATTCATAAAATTTTAGTTCACTTTCAAGTTGATCACATTAAAATTATTGAAATTGCATACATATAAATTTAACTAGATTGAATTTATAAAATTTTAATTTGGTTCAATTTGTTTAATTTAAATTATATGTATTTTAGGGAAGTTTTATTCAAATTTCTATAATTTGAGTTATTATTTAATAGTTTTGATTTATTATATTTTATACTAAAAATTAAATTTTAAATTTAAAAAAAAAGTCGAATCAATTTATTTAGTTTTCAATTTGTTTGTGCTCGGTGTTGATGTTCTCAATTTATGGCAAAATGATGAAGGATTGGTAGGTTTAATCTAGAAGGAATAATTTTATATTTATATAGATTGATAGGAAAGGAAAATTTAATATGAATGTAAGGCTATTTTAATTTTTTTATATAAATTTAATGGTCAAATAAATAAAAAAAACTCATTTTTAAGAATAATAAAATAATGAATATTTAAATTAATTTTTTTAAAAAAATAGGAGATGAAATAATATGTAAACACAATCAAATTTTATCTTTAATGTCCTTGAATGTGCACTTATCACCACAGACGACCTACTACCAGCGAAACCCAGACTGAGTAGCGCTCACTCCGGCAACACCCACCGCGACGGCTTGTCCTCTCTCGCTATCACCGTCGTCAGAAATCTTCATTGCAGCCGTTCATTAATTCTTTTTCTGGATTTGGCATCTCCTAATTGGATTCATCTGATGGATTTTCCAGTTTGAAGGTGATAATTACTGCAAATCTTATTTGAATTTTGTTTTCGTAGTTTTCATCATACATGAACAATAAGCTATTGTTTCTTTCATAAGATGAAGTAATTTAGTTCAGAAACCTTTTTCTCTATTTGATGTATAATTTATTCTGAAAACAAATTTTATAGCGTGCTTCTGATTGATATGAACGCATATAATGCACTGATTAAAGTATGTCTTATAAAAAAAATAACTTTCTTTATTACAGAATGCCAAGTACAGTACGAAAATGATTTAAAATAATTAGGAAGAAAGTTATATATGGCACTAGATTTTATTGTATGTGAATTTCATTCACATATCTATAGAAAAGTTCGTTGGTGTTCACAGGAATTGAAATGCACAGATATCATCATCATCTAGTGCTGTATCAAAATTTTGAAGCAATAGATAAAACTAAAATTGTCAATTTTTATTGACCTCTGCATTTTGAAGACCTCGAAAATCATCGGACTGAAATGAGTCTGTCTATATAGGTGAATGATTGTGTGTTGCTCATTCCCTTGTAAAGAATAAGAAGGAGAAGAACAAAGGAGAACAGTGAATAGCAGAAAGCCGGGCTCCCTGTTTATTCTATGTGGCGTCTTGCGTCAAATATTCTGTGGAGAACTTCCTTGTCTTTGAGAACTTGTTCACACTCCAACTCCTCTCTTGAATACCAAAAGAAACAGCAACAACAATTGCTTGTTTTTTTGCGTCACATTGCTAATTTGGCCTCCAGGCCTAGCTTGTCAATATGGAGACGGAAGAAAGAGATGAGCAAAGAGGGGCTAATTGTGGCGAAGGAGCTCAAGAGACTTCAGTCAAACCCTTTTCGGCTTGATCGGTTTATAAAGTCCCAGGTTTCTCGCTTGCTTAAGTCTGATCTTGTTGCTGTTCTTGCTGAATTCCAGAGACAAGACCAGGTTTTTCTTTGCATGAAGGTTAATTTTCTGTTTCTATTTTTAATTTTAAGTTCTTAATAATATTTGCTTTCTCTGTTGTTTTGTTGATGAGAAAGTGTTGGAGAAGATGGGGAATCAAATGAAGGTTTTGTTGAAGATAAAGTGTTGGAGAAGATGGAGAATTTTGTTAGACTTCAGAGAAATTTTAGGAAAGAATTTTCCAACATTTAGTGTTTGGTTACTTTTATAACCTTCCATGCATTGCATGACACACACACACACACACATATAGGGGCAGCGCATAATTTTGATAAAAAACATAAGCAATAACTAATCTTCCTATTAGAATTAAGGAGATAAGTAAGGAGAGTTTGACTTGTTTGAAAAATATGATGCGAATGTGGTGTTCTAGAGGTGTATTAAAAGAAATAGGTGTATCGTCAATCCCAATAAGTTTGCTTTAAGTATGAGCTGAGGTAAGCTATGCATTGAGGTTTCAGAAATCGCTCTTTTGAGTTGAGGTGAGCACTTATTGATTGAACTAAAATGGAAAAAAAAAAAAAAAAAAAAAAAGCGTTTCTTTTGAATCCATTTCGCTTTTCCTTTCATAACACAGGTGTTGACCACACAGCATACTAGCATAGTGTTATTGGTTTATAGTGGTTTCAATTCAAGAACCTCTGTATCTAGGCAGCTGAACCCTGTCGTTTAAATGTATAGGGATTTTTCATCTGATGTTACTGTACTTGTCTCAATTGATGAATGGATATTTTGAAGATCAAGGCAACACTCCTATCCTTAGAAGAAGTATAAATTGTCTGCACTGTTGATTTTAGCTGCACAACTAGGAAAAGAATAAAGAAATTTGTGACTGGGGAAATAAATTGATTATTATTCACAAGCCTTACGATCTTTATGAGCTACCCTTTATTTTTTCATTAGCAGTCTTATTGAAATTGTCAATGGATTTCATCAATTGCTGCGCCCTTTGTTGTCACTAGCCTGTCCTGCTTCAAATTTGTGTCTTGTTGCAATGTGGAAGTGATGAATGAATGATCTATTTATCACATTCTTGTATTTGTTGGGTGAGGGGCAGATATGCAGACTGCTTTATTGAGTTTTTCGATATTTTTTCTTGCTCCCTCTTTCTTTTTGGCACATGATATATTAAACCAACTTCTTTGTATGTTCTTCAGTTATATGATGTCGTGCGTAAAGAAATATGGTATCGGCCAGACATGTTCTTCTACAGGGACATGCTTTTGATGCTTGCGAGAAACAAGAAAGGTGATGAAGTGAAGCTGGTTTGGCAAGACTTGAAGAGAGATGGAGTTTTGTTTGACCAGCATACCTTTGGGGACATCATCAGGGCTTTCTTAGATAGTGGCCTGCCAACGGAAGCAATGTACATATATGAGGAGATGAGACAATCTCCGGACCTTCCACTATCTTTGCCCTTTCGAGTGATTCTGAAAGGGCTCCTTCCATACCCAGATCTAAGAGAGAAGGTGAAAGATGACTTCTTAGAACTTTTCCCTAACATGATTGTTTATGACGCAGCTGAAGACTTGTTTGAAGATCAAGAAAGGGAGAGTGAAATTGATTAGAGGGTGGTATAGTCTCATGCACAGTGCTTGTTCTTGCGGAAACTAGCCATTGGCAATGTGGTAATCCCTTGAATGAAGGTCTATATAAGGTTGAAAATTGTGTTCATTATGTCATCGAACACACTTGGAGGCAAGTTTCTTCCACAATTTCCTCATCATGCTAGACATTTACTCCATGTTAGAGTTCATAATATAGTAAGTCTTATTCATTGGAGACAATTTTGTTTGGTCATGTCTAATATACCATGTGTTTTCATAGATTCCTAGAGGATAATTTTTTACCCAATTGGCCATGCTTTTTGTTTGCTTATATCCCATTCAGAGTAAATACAGAAGGGAGGAAAATACTTCTATTTTCCCCCTTCATCATTTTCTTCTTCAAGTAATTGAATTTCCGCACAACTTTTAAGGAAGATGGGCTTACCATCTCCTTTAGTTTAAATTGTGAGTAAGTAGGTATATTTCACAGTAGAGGAAAAAGCTTAGTAGGATAAAAGCACTACCATTTCAAAAACAAAAACATATGGTTTCGGATTCTTTGGTTATAAATTATGGACTTACTTTCACAAAATGTTTTTATCTTTTCATTCTTCTCTTTAAGCATCTCATATTTATATATATTGGAAAATTGCATTGTGTTTATTCATCGTTTTTATGTTGTATTTCTTGAATTTTTGAAGTCCATTGTCAATTTGTAACAACATAATCACAATTTAATTTTTATTTCATGGTCTATACTAAAATTCAATAAAATTGTGTTAAAAGTTTGTTATATGACGATGGATAAAATATGTTGTATGCAGAAAGAGCAATTTGTTTTCCCTCTAGAAATACAATGGTTAACGTTATCCATGTTAAAATACACACACACGCACATATTCTAAGAAAAAAAACAGATAAGGAAATGAGACAAGTAGAGTAGGCATATGCAAGGGTGTAATCGAGTTGAGCTGAGTCAAGTCGAACCCTGTCAGGTTCAAGTCGAGATCGAGCTTGAGCCTGACAGGGTTCGACTCGACTTGGCTCGATTACACCCCTGCATCCGCCTAGACTACTTGTCTCGTTTCCTTATCTTTTTGCTAGACTTGAAAACTCTAAACTCGAGCTTGATCAAGTTTCAATTTTTAAGCTTAAACTCGAGCTCAGTCAAGTACTAAAATACTCGACTTGATTAGACTCATTTATTTATATAAATTTTTTTTGTGAATTCTATAAATTGAAATTTAGGCTCCAATAGGCTCGATTAAACATAAATCGAATAAAATTTATTGATAATATTGTAAATATATCTAAGCTCAATTAAGCTTGTAAACCTCTCAAGACAAATATTTTGAATCTTGAATTCGGCTCGCTCAATTACTCGAGTTCGGCTCAATTAATCTCGAGTCAAGTTCAAGTATTTCTCAAGTTGATCTCAAGTAGTTTGAAAGTTGTTTCAGTTCATTACCCTTAGACGTATGTGAATTGTGCAGTATTTAGGCGTAGAAGTTTAGTTAGTATGAAATTACAGTAATGACATTGATTGATTACATTAAAAAATGGGACACAAAAATTTCATTTTAAAATAAATATTTCAATATTTATATTTGATATTTATTCTTAAAATTTTTTTCATAAATTAAGGTACCAAATATAGTTTTAAAATTAGAATTTGTTCTCTTTATTTTTTGGTGTACCCAATGGCAGAAAAATTATATATATATATATATAGAATGTTAAGATTCTACTAGGTCAAATTTTTTCAAGAGTTTGCTATATGATATTCTCTTTAAAAAAAATTATATTACATTAAATTTTTAGAATCTATTGGGTCAAGTTTTTTTAAGACTTTGCCATATCAGTTAATACTTGTGTAATAACAAAAAATAATTATAGTCAAGTTTAATGCTTAATAATATGTTGAATATTTATTATTTTAAATATCATAAAGTATAATATAAATATATTATGACTAAAATATAGTCTCCACATTAATATTATCATGAAACTACCTATTGATTATTGTCATTGTGAAATCATTTCGAAAATTATCTTATCAATATGATTCAAATCGGTTTTTTTTTTTTTTTTGGACTCAAAGTGATCGATTTAGCAAAATTAACATATACTTCATAATCTATAAGGTTTAGAGATGATCAAATTTTTTAGTATATATAAATTAACTTAAATTATTATTTAGAAGAAATGGTTGTATTACTGATTTATTAGCCTCTTTTTATGTAATTGAAATATGATTATTAATGTCGTAATTTATAATTTAAAATATATTTTACACAATTTAGTATATTATAATCCCAAAATCTTACCATCGTAATTGATATATTAAATTTTCTAAATACATTCTTACTGATTTCTAATCTATATATAAATATGTGAGAGAAAATCATTCAATTCATAACCATAATATGATTTATACATTCAATCTACAGTTTGTTCACAAAAAATTAAAAATGAAATTAGCTTCAATAAATAATTGTATAATGATTTCAATAGCCTTTTTAATAGCATATCAAATAAGTCATCGATATGCAATACGAACACGATGTGTTATTATTTGGATAAATATACATTCAATACAAGCAAAAAAGACAGCAAACAATATCAAAGAATGGTAAATGCTATAAATTAGTTTTGTTTATAATTTTTTGCTTGATATTTTTTTTTGAACGACTATAACTATTTACAAAATCAAATTAACAAAAAATAAATAAATAAAAGAACTAATACTGATGAATATATTCTTACATTAGATTAGTATAGAAATACTAACCGTAAGATAGGTTATTAGGATGTACTATTTTAAGCTGGCTCTTACTATAATGTCACTATTGGACATATCCTGTTATATAATGATCATTAGATCTTTTTTTGTTTTAGTAGAAAAAGAGGCAAATTTATTAATCAATAGAAGACCATAGTCTTACGTCCTCAGAGGCCACTAAACCAATACAATCTGTAATCTCCTCAAGCCAAATAAACACAGAGTCCGCATGCTTAGCATAATGAGCGAAGGAGTGAGCCACTCGGTTAGCTTCTTTACAATCAAATTAGACCGCCAGCACTTTAACGAGAGAAAACATCTCAATTATATCTTCCGTGATCAGTTCGCCAAAAGCATCTTAAATGTCCTTCCCCTGAAGACCATCCACAAGAATTTTGCAGTCACACTCCACTATCCGTCAACGCACGCTTGTATCCAAAGCCCACCTCAGTACACAACCTTTAGCCCTTGTACTACCAAGTGCCAGACTCACTCTCTTAGCACTAGCAACCAGCACATCCCCCTTATCATCTTTAATGATGAAACCCATGCCAACAATTCCATCCGAGTAGACTACTGCATCCGTATTCAATTTTAGCTTACCGTGGTCTGGAGCACGCCACCTATTCACATTGTTTATAGCAGTTAGGGCTGGACCTCTACCTAGATCCATGCTTCCACAACACTGATATTGCAGCCGGTACCTTATTGCCACACTAACCACCTCCTCAAAAGGATTCCGTAGCTGGTTAAAAGAAGCTTGATTACGAGCAAACCAGATACCATGCAAGCATGCACCGTATTTCAACATAATCTAGCGAAAATTTATCCATAATACAGCCCAACCTCACCTTAAAATTACCATCTTGCGCAATGCCATAGTTTAGGCAGAGGACTAGCATACCACACTTTCAGAGCAAAGGGGCATTCAAAGATTGCATGAAGCAAAGACTCTTCTTGTTTCCCACACATCGAACAAATAGGATCTATCTCAATACCTCTTCCCACAATTCTCAGCTTTGTTGGCGCCGTATCCATACAAGCTCGCGATACAAAATGTTTAGCCTTAGGAGGGATGTTAAATTGCTACAACTTTCACCATATAGGGTCCCTAGTTGAAGTCGACTAAATCGAAGTAGAGATAGACACCACTATTAGCATGACTAGGTGGTAAGCTGAACGAACTGAAAACTTGCCATCCTTCTTACTCCTCCAAATCAAGTGGTCCTACGGAATCTCGGACTAAGTGGCATTGGGAGGATCTACTGGGCATCACTCAGCACAAAGCGCATGTTTACCACATCAGCTCTTCATTGTTTAGTATCAACCACAATAATATCCTACAGCGTGGCCTCCCCATCTTGTTGGCACTACTGGAAGATTGGTTTCGAATAACCACCATTACATATCCACCTGTCCCTCCAAATTTTGATACTGCGTCCACCACCCACTCTACAAGTCGAGCCGTCCAACATAACAGTTTTTGCAGCCATAAGAAGCTTGGTGGGTAGCGAGCTAATTTGTAAATGAGTGTAAAAAAAAAAAAATAGAGAAATAGAATAAATAAAAAAATATTTATAAAAATAGAGTAAGTTCAAAAATATTTAGCGAAAGTGAGTGGTTAATTTCGGTCGTTCGCCAGTTAAAATAGTAGACGTTACTATATACAAACGATTATTAATTTGCATTTTTTTTAATTTTTCGTTACTCAGTCCGCCAATTAATCTAGAGTACGAATGCAACAAATTTGCACGTGGGAATCTTTACTGAGCAGAGATTCCAGACATGAGCAAAGATTCTGCTGAGCAGAGATGCATCTCTACTGCAAGTAGAAATCAGAGATGAGACTCATCTCCACTAAGCATAGATATAATATTTTTATAAAATTAGTATTTTATAATATTAAAATTATAATATTCAGATATTTAAATATTATACTATAATATTTAATATAATTTAATTATAATATTTATTTTATTATATTATAAAGATAAAGAAGATAAAGTCCAATACATATTATTATTTTATATTATTATAATATTCTAAAATATATAATAATAAAATTTAATAAAATATTATAAAAATAAAGTATTAAAATATTTTAAAATGAAGTATAAAAAGTATAAAATAATGACAGAAGAAAAGAAGAAAAGATATAAATCCATTTAAATTTTTATTTTTAATTGTTTCGTCTACTATTATAAGCGACAAACAAATATTTTTCAAAAAAATGTTAGTACATCAATGAAATATTATTGAAAGCAATAGTCAATAGAATTATGAAACCAATTTTATATTCGTTAATATAAGTGTCGGACACATTTTTTATTTGAAAATTAATTCATGCAAAAATAATTTTATATGCACAAACGTAACGTTTATGCATGTAATTAGTCCGCTAGATAAATTGGCAGACGAGCGAATGTCTTATTATTCTAACCTGTAATTTAACTAGCGAACAACTGAATATTTTTTATGTTCTAATTGTTTCGTCCACTATTATAAGTGGCGAACAAATGTTTTTTAAAAAAATTTAATACATTAATAAAATATTATTGAAAGCAATGATTAATATTCGTTCATCAGTTAAAATGGTGGATGTTGTTGTGTTTGTTCATCCACTAGTTAAACTAACAAACCAACACGAGAATGATAGATCAATTTTTTTTATTATGTCCACCAGTTACACAGGTGGACAGATTTTTTTCGTCCTCCAATTAAACTGGCGAACAAATTTTTTTTCCGTTTACCAGTTAAATTGACGGATAGAATAAAAAATTTTAATTTTTATAATATTTTTAAAATATTAATAGTTTATAATATTAAGATATTTAATATTATATTATAATATTAATTTGAATATGTTTTATATTATTGTATTATAAAGATAAAGAAGATAAAGTATGATATAATAATAATAATAATAATAATATTATTATTATTATTATTATTATTATTATTATTATTATTATATAATATTAAAAATAAAGTATTAAAATATTTTAAAATAAAGTACAAAATAAAGAAAGAAGAAAGGATATAAATTTATTTACAATTTTTTTTATTTTTCAATTGTTTTGTCCGTTGTTATAAGTGACAAACAATTTTTTTTCAAAAAAAGTTTATTATATCAATGTAATATTATTGAAAACAATAGTCAATAGAATTATGAAACTAAATTTATGTCTGCTACTATAAGTGTCAACCACATTTTTTATTTGAAAATGAGTTCATACATGAATAATTTTATATTTATCAACATAATGTTCATGTATATAATTTTGTAACTTAAATTTTATCTTTTACATTTTGTAACATAAATTTATATATTTATTAAAATTAATTTTTAAAAATAATTATAAAATTTTTTTTGAAATAATTTATATGTTTTTTAGAAATAATTGTAAAAATTTGATCTTATTTAGTTAAAATATATTCTTATAAGTATATTCTTATAAGTGTATATATATATATATATATATATATATTCAAAAAGTAATAGATTATTTTGTAGAAGTGATTTCAAAATTTTGAATTATGAATATGTGGAAAAGAAAACGCTATTAAGTACCTAATTTCAAAAAAATAATCATTACAAAGTATCAAAAAATAATTTTGCAAAATATATTTTTTAGATTATCATTACTATATTTATTTGAAACTAAATGAAATAAAAAAAATTATAGACAAACTACATTTAGAAAGAAATA
This sequence comes from Omphalea diandra, assembly GCA_949677035.1. Taxonomy (NCBI): domain Eukaryota; kingdom Viridiplantae; phylum Streptophyta; class Magnoliopsida; order Malpighiales; family Euphorbiaceae; genus Omphalea; species Omphalea diandra. Next base: position 15,416 of record CATIWR010015359.1, on the reverse strand, counting down.
AAAAAAAATTTTTAATTTTAATTTCACCAACATAATTATTTTTTATTTTAAATTTTTTAAAATATAAATAATAAATTTTTCCAACTTATTTAGAGATTATAACAATTTACATTAATCATATTTAATTTTTAAAAAAGCAAATTTAATTTACCTTAATTTTTTATTAGTTAATTATGATATAAATGAGTTTCATATTATCTATTTCAGAGTTAAAATCATATTTTATTTAAATATACTTACAACATTTTATCTTTATGATTTTATTGAGTTACTTGTGCCAATATTATTTTTGATTTTGCATAGATTATAAAACTATTCAATTAAATTGATTTTTATAATTTAAAATAATTCATCTAGGAGAAATTTTTCCTTTTTAATTAATACTTCAACTTCAAAATAATTCATTAATTTAATTAAGTATATAATATTATTAGATTAATAATATAATCATTATTAAATATATAATATTATTAGATTAACAATATAATCATTATTAAGTATATAATATCAATATTTTTTTCGTTTTTAATTAAATATTTTTCCAAACAAAATTCTATCACATGTCTCTAATAGTATTATTAGTAAAAACAAGTAAAAAAGATAAATTCTTGAATTCAACAAATTCATTACAAAAGAAATGTGAAGAAATTTTAGGTTGACAATTTTATTTCTATTTTTATAAACTAAGTTGTAATATATTGACAAATATTAAAACAATTTATTGATAGCCCAAAAACAATTAAATATTTATTAAATCACAAGTAATTAACTATAACCTAGTTTATCAAAAACAACTTAAATATGATTTGTTAATACTATTTGAATAATATTGACTATCATTTAAAATGTTTACTTTATAATTAATAATTAAATATCTAGTTCATCAACTTTCAATAATTGTTAAATCTATAAATATTGCATTCATAAATTCATCTAATTTATCATAAAAACATATTTGTTACACCAAAAAATAATATATGATCAGAATTTCTTTATTTTACTTTCACATTTAGATTTTAGTTTACTTTATAAACTTTAGGATGAGATTTTAAAAATATTATGATGTTTCATTCTTCTTACGATCTCATTATTTAAATTAATTCATTTGCATATAAAATATAAGATTATTATACATATAACTAATCATTAAAAAAAAAATTTCATATTCTAATTTTATTTTTTGTTTAAATATTAAAATATTATTTTTAAAATGTGATATTATTATTCATTTTTTAGTATAGTCGAATAGTGATAAGTATATAATTCTAAATGAGATCTATTTTTCATTTTTTTAGCATATCCAAATATGCTATAAGATTATATAGATTATTTTTATGTTCATATAAATATTCATAACTATATAATTTGACATGAGAATTAAAAAAAAAAATTGTTCACTATTGACCTACGAAATTGATTTCTAACATTATAATAGCACACAAATAATAAATTGATGCTTACTTATAATTAAATTATATAAATAATGGCTTTTCTCAAATAAAAATAACACAAATAATGATACTCTTGTAAATTTTTGTGTACAATTTTTAATTAGTTTTAAACTTACAAATTATCCAGTATCAAGATTACATTAAGTGAAAATATTTTTCATATTAATCACTATATGTATATTTTTATAGAAAATTAAGTATTTCTTTTCATTATTTTTATGAGCCTACACTATTATAATATTTATTGAACCTAAAATATTTTAATATTGCAAAATCATATAAAAATTTATTCTAGTTTAAAAACCAACCTTATACGTTTTTCCATAGCAAAATAGCTTCAATTCAATTCAATAATATATTTTTTTATTCCTGCATACCATACAAAAAATATAACTACTACCACATTTTATTATCTAGTATTAAAGAACAAAATAAAATAAATATAAAATATTTTTTACTTGGTTGAATATCATAAGAATTATTTATTTTCTTCTATGTGGTTAACTAAAAAAATATTCAGAAAGTTTAATACAAATAAAAATTGAGAATAACAAAATATTATTTGAGAGAATGATAAATTTTAAGAGCAGCTACAAGGGAGAAAATTTTTAGTTACTTTCATATCCGTTCATTGTCTGGATGAAGGTTATTTATAGTGTTGTTTGTCTGTCAGTTTAACTAGTAAACGAACAACACATATACATATCTCTATTGAGCAAAAATGAGTCTTATTTTTGTCAGATATATCATTTTTGCTTGCAGCAGAGATGCATTTCTACTGCTAACAAATATTCTACTTGCAACAGGTTGCAAGTAGAGATTCTCATGGCAGGCATCTATGCATTAGAATCTATTATATTCGTCTGCCAATTTAATTGGCAGACGAATAATAAAAAATAAAAATAATTAAATTAATGACTGTTTATATATAATAACATTCGTCAGTTTAACTTGCTGGCGACTGACGCTGGCCATCTTTTTTCACTGAATATATTTTCAATTTAGTCATTGTTATAAATATTTTTTTATTTATTCTATTTCTCTAATTTTTTATTTATTTTTTTTTTCACATTCATTTACAATTTGTACCGTTGGTAGCCGACACCAGTAGCCTCGAAATCTGTTCTCGGGTAGTACTTCGCTTTTAAAAGTTGTGAGGTCAACAAATCTGAGTTTTCCCTCAGTCTCTCGACTTGTTTAGCAATCATAGCAAGGTTGAAACTTTGAATATCACAGAAACCGAAACCACTGGATGCTTTTGGAGTAATCATTCGATCCCAGCTTGCCTATTGCACCTTACTTTCTCCCACCCCTACCAAAACTGAGCCCTAGATCTCTCAATATCCTTACAAACCGAAGCTGAGAGATGAAAGCAACTCATAATCTACGTTGGCGTGGACTAAATAACGACTTTCAATAGCACCTCTTGACCAGCTTTAGATAGAGTGTGCTCCTTCCATCCCTTCATCTGACTCCTGATCCTCTCAATGATCGATTGGAAAATAACAATATTTTTTTTTTTTTTACCTATGAGAGTTGGTAGGCCAAGGTATTTGTCAAGCTTGTCAATTGCCCGCACTCCCATCTTTACCCGCAATAACTTATCCCTAATTGATTTTTTGTCCTAAAGCCTCCTCATAGAGTTGAAGTATTTTTGCAATCTTGTCACCCTCCTGATTATTAGCTTTGACAAACAGGATGCTATCATTGGCAAAAAAAAATAAGTGCAATATTGGTGGAGCGCTCCTAGCCACTCTAAACCCATGAATTTCGTCGGATTGCTTAGCACGACTAATCATGAAGGGTCTCCTTATCGGAGACCCTGTTGAGGACGAAAAACCTCTTTAGCATCACTGTTAATCAACAGAGAGTAAGAAACAGTAATTACACATCTCAACCCCAAATCAATCCATAGATCACAAAAATCCATTTTGGCCATAATAGCTTTCAAAAAATGTCATTCTATTCTATTTTATGTCTTGCTCATATCTAATTTCACGGCAATATGACATCTTCTGCCACGTGATTTCTTTTTCATGGAATGGAAGATTCCAATAGCTACGATAGCATTATTAGTGATAAGCCTCCCTAGAATAAAAGCACTTTGGGTTTTTGAAATGATATGAGGTAAGATCAATTTCAGTTTATTGGCCAGGACAGTGGAAATAATTTAACAAATGACATTATAAAGACTTACAAGTCAAAAATCTTTAAGACTCACAGGGGTTTTAACCTTAGGAGTTAAAACAATATAGGTATGGTTTAAGATGAAAGCATCAGCCCTTGCATTTAAGACACGCAAAGCAATATGAACGAGATCACCTTGAATAATATGACAAAATTTTTCAAAAAATAGTAGAGACATTGTTAGGCCTATGCGCCTTTGAGGGATGTATCTACTTTAGAGCTCCAAAGACTTCCTCAGCTGTATACAGTCAAGTAAGTATCTCGTTCATTTCATCAAAGATTCTAGCCTGAATTGAATCCAAGACTCTTTGAATATTCTTAGGCTCTACTAAAGTCAAAAAACTCCGGAAGCACACTGTCATCACCCTAGCAATCTCCTCTCATCATTGCACCACACACCATTATCATCCTAGATTTGCTCAATTCGATTTCTTTGACACTATTAGGAAGTTTTCTTGTGAAATAAATTAGTACTCTTATCACCATCCTAGAGCCACTGAATACGAGATCTTTACATCCTTACAGTCTCCGTTTTTAATACAACATTAATATCCGCTTCGACCCTTTTGTACTTCAGTCAGTACTCCTTCAGTTTGGACTTGCCTTTGGAGTTGCTCCAACTTTATTCTTGAACCCGCCAACTGGCTCACAACATTCCCAAACTCTTCCCTATCCCATCTAGCAAGCCCTTGACCACACCTCTTAATTTTGTTAGCCAAGTTTAGACTCGTCCCTCCCTCACACCAATCCCTTCTCACCACATCTTTTCATTTTTTATCAACCACATGTTTTCAAATCAAAAAAGCTTTTTTTTCCTTCTTTTATTGCCCAAAGAAGTTCTTAACTCTCATAGGTAACATTATCAATAATGTTATTAACATTATTGTTAATAACTTCATAGGTAATTATTCTTAACTCTCATAGGTAACTTTTTTTACCAATAATTATATGTAGTTATTAACAACATTGTATTGAGAGTGATTCACATGAACATATTTATCAAACAGGGTAAATTTGGTCAAGTGAGTGATACCACGTTAGATGATCATGTCAATAAATGTCTTGTATAAAGAAACATTTATCTTGTCCAAAACTAGATTTGGAATTAAAATAAAAATTTATATTTAAATAAAAAAATTAGTCTAGGATATAATGAAAATTTTTTAAAATTCAAGATTTTTTTGTGATTTATTTGAAGTTTGATCAAGTGGATGACCACATCAACAAATTTCAAGTTTAAATGCCACGTATCTTAGATTCAGAAAAGTATATGTTTTATATTAGGTTACACTTACAATTAAGACGAAAGTTCCTTTATTTAAAAATAAACTTTTTTTTGTTCATAGCATAAATGAAAATGTTTTGAAAGTTTAGGATATTTTCTATGATTTTCTATATTTTAAATTGTCCATTGCAATATATTTTTGTGACTTATATGTTAATTTTTGTTTGTCCTTTTTAGAGATGAAGAATATTCTGCATAGTATGTACAATGATTACGATAATGAGAATGATAATAAGCCCAAATGGATGATTTCACATCAAATAGCAAATAGTTTGATGATATAAAAATAGCAGTTCCAGAGGTATTGTCTTAAATTTTATTAAATACTAAAATATTATATTATAATAAGTACATAAAACTATTTTGTAAAATTTGAAATTTATTAAATATTACTAACTATAATTAGCCTTGTAATGTTCATCATTAAGCCACTATGTAATTTTTTTTCATTCATTGAATTTTAAAAGTAATATTTTATTTAATTGACACAAGCTCTTCTTACATAATTAATAATGATCATTTCTATCAGATAAAATTTAAATATCAAAATTATATTTAAAAAAAAAGTCATGAAATATAGTTTTAAAGGCTCATGTCATTTTTAGTCATTTTATGAAAACAACACTTAAACCATCAATTTTAACCAAACAAATGTATGCTACTTTTTTTTTCCATGCCAATTTTCATTTTCTTTATCAAACAGCAAAAATATATATTATTATAACAATTTTACATTAAGAAATTAAAATAACAGCAATATAATTACACAACAATATCAAACGGACATATATACCGATATAAGCACTAAGATAATTCCACTTTTAGTGCATGAATTGTCATATTTGCAATCATCTAAATCTCAAACAATCTAAAATAAATTATATTAAATTGTTGATAATTTACCAACTAATATTCATTTTTTTAGTGACTCACATTAACAAAAACTAACATACTTTCGTCTAAATCTCATGAAGACTTTCACCAAATTGGAAAAGATAGGCGTGATGGACCTCATTAAGGCAAAGAGTTCATGCAAAGACTTTTACGATGCAAGCAATGAAAGTAAGGGGGTGATTTCAACTGCAATAAAATGGTCGTCCTAACTGCAGCGTGGAGAGGAATGGTATGAAAATTGTTCCCCATTATCGTCAGTCAACAGTTAATTCTATCATAAGAATGTGGGTCAGAAAACAACTACAATAGGTAACCTACATTGAAGAACACGAAGTTAGAAAATTGGTCAAAGGATGCCCTTGCAACATTCAGTATGCTGGAACTCTCAAGAAGCCAAGGAATTTCTAGCTCGTAGAGCATGATTTTGATGAAAGATTTCCAAGATGCCTTAAGTAATTTTGGGAGTTAGAGAGCATGATATTTGTTAATTGATGCAAACTAGTCAGTTCCAATTCTAGTACTACAAGTTTTAAATTTTTTATGATCAAAATTTACTTGGTTTTGTTGTATCAATCTAATGTATTTAGGAGCTACATTTTCATATGGTCTTATAGTTGTTTTTTGAAAATATTTCTTTAATACTTATGGTGGAACCTTTTAAGTAATTTGTGATCTTTAGATCCAATGTTATAATAAAACTTTTAGTATTAGATGCATTATGCCCTTTGATATGTAACTTTCTTTTAATACCATTATAATATAAGTAAATTCATATATGAAAAAGAATTTCCTTTCATTTACCTTAAACTCAAGGATAATAACACTATAGAGTTAAGCATTAGTCCAAACAAAATCAACAATAGAACCATAACACTCTTTTTCTACATAGCAATAAAATTGTCTTTCTTCTTAATCTCTTCTTCTTTAACTACATTGATGTCTGCAATTTCTGTTTTCAAACATATCTCAACCAAATTTCCTTCTTTAAACACACCATATTTCCTTTTCCATTCACAAATCTCACTCCTCATTCCATTCAACAAGTTCACAAGGGTTGCAGCCATACCTTATCTTTCCACCTGAAATATTTTAATGAATATCCCTACAAGCAGAAATATAACCGTCACTAAATGAAAGATTCATAATACGGAGATTTAAAACATTTGAAATGTTTATCAGTGATCTTGCACACTCCTAAAATCTCCTGCCAGAATTTGATTCTGTCCAAGCTACTCTTCATTTCGCTTGTTTCCATACATGCAAATCCTTTAGAAGGAATGATAGCTAGAAGAGTCTTACGAATTGCAAGCCATTCTAACTAAATCAATAGTTTATTATAAGATTCATGAAATAAAAAAAACCCTAGTTTCAAAACTTTTAACTGATGGAGTCTGAAAACACTAATGAACAAAAAAAAAAAAGGCTAACTTATGTCAATTTGAATTTATGTGCTCGTGAAACACTGAAGTATCGAAGAAACAGAGGAAAAAAAAATTAAGGAGACAACGTTGTTTAGAGCTAGGACTACTTGTTTTGTGATGTAGAAAAAATTATCCATGTCATTTTAATAAAAATTATGTCTTTTATAGCTTCAATTGTCACATAGGAAGTCGTCAAAGACTTTCTGTTGGAGTTCAGTTACGGTATAGATTTGTTAACAACATATAAAGTTCAAAATTTATATGCTAAAAATTTTATATATATATATATATATATAATGTCAGTGGCCAAACCAGGGGGCATGGACTGAAGGCCCTCATGGCCGGTGATAAGGAGGTGGAGGAGAAGCCCTTCACAGCCCTTGCTAGCCTGGCCAGCAATGGAGGAGAGAAAAGGTGGCGGAGAGGGGGGAGGAAGGTGTTTGAAGAAGAAGATTCCCCTTCCCGCTAGCAAGTCTGTTTTGTTTTTCTTTTTAGAATTCAAACTAAAATTCTAAAAGGGGGACACGGAAAGAGCCAAGCTTGGGCATGAAAACTCTCTGGACACTAATCTCTTCAAATCCCAGGAAGTCTTTCTTCACAAAATCATGCTCGTTTCTCAATTCCTTTTCTTTTCCTCCAAACACGATCCAAGGCAACCCCTTAATCTGCTTCACAGGTTGAATACTAAACACTTTCAATCCCCCTTTTTTTACTTTAATTAATTTTTCATGATCTTGCTTAATGAGTTTTTAATTAATTAGCTATATGTGTCCTTAGTTCATGTGACTTAGCATTAAATCGGGTGTAATTATTATTGGTTTGGTCCACCGAAGAGGATTTATTCTTCTAGCTATACCAATGCAACAGAGTGCACACGTGCAAAACCATAAGCTAGTCCCGTGCCTATAACGCCTGAAGAAACACAGGCTACTCGCTAATGGAGTGCACTTGTCATTGTATGTTACGCTATCATCACTGCTTGAATATGTTATTTTCAATTGTGTTCTTTATTTTTTTGGTTAACAAAGATGATTATGCAATGGATAATTAGCAGTGTTTTATTAAGTTTTTTACTTTGATTTCTTGTGATTTTGCAGCCAATTGGTGTATTTCCTACACTTTGCTTTGCATCTTTTGTGTATTTAAATGATTAGAATATAATTGATGCAAACAAGCCCAATTGAATTGGCCCATTGGAGATAAGTTTAAAGTATGAAACTTAAAACCCAAAACTAGTGCATAGAGCAAATTAAAAGACGCTTGAAACTTAGATTTCAAATAATGTAATTAGCTTAATCAAATAGAGCCCAATATGAGGAGACAATCTAGCCCAATTGCATTCGGCCAAGACAAGATTAAAGAGCCCAAAACATGTGGATAAAGAGATAAAACCTACGAGTCATAGATACTTTTAAAATTTGTTTAGTTGACATTATCTTCTTATTCTATTAAAGACTTCTCATATTCACCGAATTCCTCTTCTCTTTTTTAGATTAAGATTTTTTTGTTAGTTTTTTTATATTCGTAAGCAACTAAGAAAGATTCTTGTTAGATTTTACTTTGTAATGGTCAAATACCATGTGTACCAATCACAAGACATTATTTTGTTGCTTAATTCATTATGAAACTTTATTTAACATGTTTTTAGATGGTCAAAACTCTTATGGCCAAATTTACACTTAGTAATTTAGGATTTTGCTTTTTTATTTCATTAGTTAGGGTTAAACATTGTAAATGTTATAAATAGTCTTCTATTGGCCACGATTGAAAACAAAATTGAATAATTTTCCTTCGACAATATTGCTTATGAGAACTTAGTGAAGTTGCTAGATGGATTTTTTAATAACTTTGCAAATTAGTTTATTCTAGGCTTAAATTTGCTTTAACTAATATAAGTTTAAGATTAACAACCTTTCAATCTTTATAATTTAAATTGCTGGAAATAAATTTTCTAGAGATCCAATTGAGATTTAAAAGTCTTTAAGCTTGATTCTTGAAAAGATCCTTAGCAATTCAATTAACGCATACGAGTTTGAAAATTTAATCATCACTTGCATGTATCAAGAGCTAAAGATACTTATTTATTTTCAATTTTCTAGTATTACATGACTTCCTTGTAATGGGTAAGAGTTGTAATTAGTCAAATTAACGATGCAGATTATGTCGTTTTGTTATTCTATGGTTTGAGCTTAATTGTATTAGTTTTTTGCCATTTCAATAAGATAGAAAATTTTTCAAATAGAAAATTTTTCAAAATGATCATGGTTGAGTTAGAGATTTGAATATACTTGGTTTATCTCACCTGTTGTTAAGCAATTAAGCAGCTTGCTCTAGCGACTTCAATTTGTCTCTAACTTGTGCTTTTGTTTCTTGAAGATTGAAATTATTTGAATGTAAAACACGTGAAGGCATCCATGCTTTGGGATGTCCCGTCTGTGCTAACTTTAAGGATAAAGTCATGAAGTGTCTTGATGCATCAAAAAGAAAAAGCTAGAACATTTGTAATTTTCACATGGATAAGTCAAAAATTTTTCGCCTGAGACTGTAGGCTTGATGATTTCTTCTTTAGTTTCTAGATGGTTTGTAAAAATTGAGTCTAAGCAATATCAGCAGTTTCAAGTAAGTGAGCCCCCTTAAAAATAATTTTTAATTTCGCCACTATATATGATAATGAGGAATTTTGAATAATGAACCTTATAAGAATAGAAATTAGTAAATAATGATAATCAATATTTAAGTATTAAAGTGAAATTATTTTTATGATAATTAAGCATATATATGTGTTTATATGCATGAATTATGTGGATATGATTCTGATGGAGATGCGCATGTACATATAAATTATGTTGTTAAATTAATATATTTAGTTCGTACAGTTTGATGGAGACTTACTAAGGAGCAAGTAAATATAAAATGTATATATGTGCAATTAACTAATATTAAATTTGGTTCGTGGAGAATTGATATGACTCAAGTCATATGGCAAGATTAGTGTCCAAAATGATGGGAAATGAAATGGCGGGATTGAAGGAGAAGATGGTTAAGGAAGTAAGTTTGATTTTCTCAAGTATGATTAAGATTAAGTAAGCTTGATTACTGAGAGATAACGAGAGGACAGCTGTCCATTTTTAAGCCAAAACACGTCTCCCTCTCTCCTTTTCCTTAGTGTGGCCAACATGCCAGAGAGGAGAAGTCTCTCTTCTTCATCTCCTTTTTCATCTTTTCTCTAAACAAAGAACCTTAGAGCTCGAACTCAGCCATGGTAACTTCTTATTCCTAAGCCTAAGATTTCATGCAAAATAAGAAAACTAATCTAGGAAAGAAGCTTATTCTATTTCTTAACTGCGTCCTTCCATATTCTGCATTCTATCAAACGCTAAGAGCATATTTTGGTTGTAACTTAAAAAGACTTGGAACAAGCATAAGGAGGTCTAAAGAGAGAGAAATTAAGGCCTTGATCAAAACAAAAGAAGTAGAAAAAGAGGATTAAAGTCGTGCATGCAAAGATGACAAGAAGGAAGCACCATTTAAGAGATTTGCAATCAAAAGGATTTAGGGTTAGATTCATCTTAATATAAACCTTGGTACCATCCTTTCTTCTAATCTTGGTAATCCTGAGATGCTAATGAGGCTAGGGTTGTGCTAAGATGGATTGAATACATGCATGCAAAGGAGATGTGATGATTAGTTTAAGGTTTACATTCGCCATACGTGATTCCTAACTTGACAGTTTGATGCAAATATATGGAAAATAATTGATGTATTTTAATGGCAGAAATGAAATGTAAGAATGATTAACGGTTGGACAGCGGTATGATTTGCATTCCTTACGTAGCTTCAAATGATCAGTTACATCTTAACTAAGGGACTATCAACTTCTAACTCCAAAAGATTACAAGTAAGCTGGGAATAGAAAAATTTATTCACCAGCTTGAGAGAGAGTGTTGGAAATCTCTTCTATTTATAAAAAAGATCTTCGTACAACTAGAATTCCATGTATAGCCCTTTATATTTTTTTTTACTACTTTGTAGGGTAGATTAATTATCTCCTGATTTCAGGAAATCCTAGATTTCCTGAGATTGATACAAGCCAAACCTCCTCTATAAAAAGCGTGTGCAACATATTACACGGTGAAAATTCAGACCAATCAGTTTCTGTCAGAAAACACAATCCTAGCCTATTCAACAGCATTGGATTCTGAGGCCTCTTAACCTTCATGCATATCTTCTTTGCTCAGTGAATTGTCGGACCTGCTGCTCCAAACTTGTCAAGAAGCTGTCAACTGCTTTTGAAAGATAAGCTGACACCTCCTATGGAAGAAACCATGCCACCAGGTGGCACAGTCCACTTTTCTATTGGTTTGGAAGACTCAGCTAAATAGATTCAGAAGTCCTTATGATATTCTGCAATAGCTAATCTTGGCTTCAATTATTTCTTCTTACCAAGACTTGTGTAGATTTTCTTCACCCCAGTTATAACCTCTTCATTGCAAATCTCTTTCAAAAGAACCAACACTCCTTCAGGAAATAACATCTCAATTTCCCTTTTCACACTTTTGGCTCTCACATACAAATAAGAGAGATTCTCTAATAGGTGTACCACCAGATCCTGCTCTGGAAATGCAATCCAGAACCAGTTCTAGGAACAAGTTCCCACAATGCTAGATTCATTATCAGTTATTAACTGTGGAACAGAATGAAGCCACTCAATCATCAGAATTTCATCTGAGGACCATATAAAATACCTACAATTCAATTAAACAGTGCAGGCCTTTATTATATATTATCTCAGAATGAGAGTTTGAAAGAGGTATAAATACAGTAGTGCACAATAGGTTATCACATATCGCTTCTCATAGTAACAAAATCAACAAACCAGCTAAAAGAGAAAACTCTAAATGACACACAGTGGACTGACCTCTGAAAGAGCTGAAATTGCAGCTTTACCAATGTTCATGAGTGGATCCTAACAAGCCATTCTCATAGTCTTAATCATAACTCCACCAAGATTACAATCCAAAAAGGCAGTTAACATTGTAAGTAAAACAAGTATATCCCTCCTAACATTAGCCTTCTCATCCATACACCTTTTTCTCCAAAGGTCAGTTATCATCTCTTCCACTCTTTCAGTTCTCACTTCACCTAAACCAAAATATTTTCATCAAAACTGCACAATTATTATCATCATTTGACAGGAAACCCACCAAGTAAACCGAATTTAACAATGCATGAGCTCTAATTCCAGCACTTGAATCTGAGCAGTAATGAATTAATACCTCTAAGCAATCCAAAGAATCATTCACTTCATCCTAAGAATAAACAAAAGCATGCCCTTTTGATGGAGGCAAAACAGACTGTAACTTGCATATCATTTGCTTGAGTTCTCTCAACTTGTCTGTACTGTCAGATTGCAGCAAGAACCTCTCCAACATCCTATATGCTGATTCACTCATTCGCATTCCTCTCACCAAATATTGCTTTGCACAATCAAAAGCTTCTTGCAACCTCCCTCGGGAACACAATCCTGTAACTAAAAGATCGAGTGCATGACCATGAGGACAATATCCCTTCTCCAATAGGTACTGCCAAAAATCCAAACCCAAATCAATCTGACTATTCACACAGAAGAATTTCATCAGCATAACTACAGTCCTTGTTTTCGGAACTAAGTTCCTGTCAATCATTCTGTGATAAAGCTCACAAACACCATCAGTGTTTCCCTGCTTCATCAATCCAAAAAATACAGTATGATAGGTCACACTATCATGCCCAATGCACTTCTCTTCCATCTCATCCATCAACAGCATGGCAGGCTTAATTTCTCTACATTTAATGAGTGAACTGATCAAAGCATTATAAGCTCCAGTATCAGGCTGCAATTTCCTCTCACAAATTTCATCAAATAACTGTCTGGCCTTAAGTGCATTTTGAGCAACTCCTGCCCCATGAATCAAAGTAGTGATTGTTTTCAATGTAGGCAGGCAGTTTGCCTGTTCCATTTCTTGAAAAATCCTCAAGCCATCACCAAAATAACCTTTCTTACAATAAGCATCAATCCGAATATTATAAGTTGAGGCATTTGGCTTGAAGCCTCTTCGAACAATGTCATGGTAAAACAATTCCATTGCAGTAACATCCCTGGTTTCCTTAAATCCCAAGAGCAATATATTCATGGTCTTAGCATTTGGATTAAATTGATGATGCATCTTTTGAAACACTGACCGTGCCTCTTTCATCAGCCTCTGAGTGCAAAATGCACGAAGAAGCACATTGAACTCTTCAGTACCAAACTTCTTTCCAACAAAAACCATATTCCCCATCCTTTCAAATGCTTCAAGAGTGTCTTCATAGGATTGAAACTTGGCAATTCTAGATAGCACAATGCTCATCGATTTAAGGGTAAGCAAAGAAGGGTGTGTTTTTCCAATTTCCAACATCAATTCCCAAGCTTTATCAAAATAGCGCATCCGTGTAAGGATGTGGAGAGTCATTTCAAAGGCAAACGAACTGGGAACGAAATGGGAATGATTGAGAGAAAATTTGAACAACTCCAAGGCTTTAAGCCCATTGGAGTGACTTGCAAAGAGGCGGCCAAGAACATTCTCAACAAAAGAGGTGGAAAGGACAGAAGACGGCGGGAGATGCTTCAACAGGGTGGGATGCAGCGGTTCATCAGGGAAGCGATGATCATTGATGATTTTGGTAACCCTCTCTACTTCAGACGGGCTTGATGATTTACGAAAACGAGCAACAAATAGAAAAAAAGGTATCTCGGTAGCGATTTGAGAAAGTGGATTGCATCTATTGAATGCCCACAAAGAGAGCATTATCCTCTCTTCCCCTTCGAAATTAAGATCAGTCCACAGTACATACGTTGATTAACTAACGCAATTTCAGGTTAATTCCTCAACAAGTTCGAGAAAATGCTAATTTCATAAAGAGATAGAATCGGAACATAGAATTCAGCAAAAAACGAACCCAAAAAAAAAAAAAAAGAGGCAGGTAAGGGTGATATTCTGAGAGGAAAAAGAGTTACCTGGAATCAATTATTTTGGCTGTTATCGATATGGGAAAGAGTGATACCAAAGAGAAGGGCTCGTCACCAGTGCTTACAAGTTGATATAAACAACACTTCTTCAGAACGAATAAATTTGGCCTCAGTTTGGACGGCGCAACAGTAAAGCATCTCTTTTATGACGCTCTCTTAGGAATGGGAACGCATGAAAAAGGACACAGAGAATGAAAGAAAGGAAGGAAGGAAGGAAGGAGCTTGAGCGGAAGAAGAGACGGGTATTGAGGAAGAGATGATAATGTGGGATGGTATTGGGTTGTTTATATAACTTGATCCAACCGTTAACATTCAACACGCATAAGGAATGGATGAGATTAACTTGATTCTTTTGTTTTGTTTATTTTATACATATATCTAAACTTTTCACTTTATTCAATTAATATTTTTATAAATTATTTTAATTTAAATAACTTTTATAAGGTTTATAAATTTTTAGTGACTTGTATAAAGTTTATAAATTTATGAATGACATAAAAAAATTTTTTCAATCTACAAAATCTTGAAGGAATGTAAAAGAAAATTTTTAGATAGTTTATATTTATACTATTAGCTAAAAAGTCACATAAAATCTACAAAACTTATTACTCTTAAAAGTCAATGGCTTTTTAAATACCACCTAACTTTTATGACTTTATAAAAATTATAATTAAATATCTCATATTTTTATAGACTTTTAAAGTCTTCATTGAAAACTTCTGATTTGTATAGACTTTTTTAAAGTTTTTATTGAATTATTAAACGTTTCTTAACTTTTAAAGACCTTTAAAAATCATTATTGAATAGTTTGTAATTTTTAAAATTTATAAAAATTTTAATTCTTCTAATCCAATACCCGCACCTTAATTAACATAAATCTTAGGAGTTTAATTCAATTACATTCAAATTATGGTAAAATAATTTAAAAATTATTTTGCTTATTTAAAAGTAATAAAATATATTTTAAATTTTAAATAATTAAAGATTTATATCCTTGATTACAAACAAATAGTCTAAAACAAAAATATATGTAACATCCTTATCCACATTCATTGGCATTATCACATGAACATATTCATTGCATAAATGATATGAAATCTCACATGAACATATGCATTGAATAAATGATC